>PNEQ01011862.1:0-37988 GCA_003012365.1 Medauroidea extradentata | reverse complement strand
CGCCTCCAGCGTTTTAATGACTACGTCGGTACTACTCTGTATGTAACAAATATCAATACGTAGAATTAAAGACAGAACATGACTTGACAAGGTTACGCCGACTTTAACGTGTTCTGAATTAATTTAGACTGTGTTTTATCATTAGAAAGATTAGATTTTGTGATAAAAAATGCTCATCTACAAATGTAAATAATAATTTTAAATATTTCTTTTACAAACAGAAAGTTTTCCTAGGCACCATTCAAAAGTACTACTTACACAGTTTCATTTAAGAGTAAGATCAACTACGCCACTTTATTTTTACGTGCGTGGTCGTTAAAACGCCGTGCCTCTGCAAATACTTACAAATGCTAACTTTAAAAATTTTTTTTGGCCTTATTTAATAACTGTGCTATTTTATGTTTGTGTCTAAATATGGTATGACAGTCATATTATGTGTAGAAAAATATAAAACCCGTCTACTTTAATTAACAACAACACAATTGCTCGTCAAAAACTTAAATAATTTCCCGACAGGTAGTCTACCGCGCCCTTAACTCAAGCTCACAACCACAAGCTAAGGAATTAGTACTGGAAATGAGGCCTACATTCGAAATTTGTAACATTTGTGTCTTGCATTTGTATACGACGTTCCTCTGAGGAACTGCTACGAATATATGTTAGGACAGGTATTGCACACCAAAATTACAAAGAATATATGAAGAATTAAAACAGAAATGTCATTATTTTTTACAAGATTGAATCCCAAGTTCCAAATTTGAAAGTAAGCCTTCACTTGATTCAATTTTTCACACTGCTGTGAAATGTTGACAGTAATTTCTGATAGTTGGCCTGGGTTGTTCAGTAACCTTGGAAAAAGACTCGGCAGTATGCCTGACTTGAAATGTTGTGTTGCAGGTTGTGGACTACTCCTTGAGCAGCTTGCTGGGGCACCTGGAGAGCCCTGCCAAGCCGTCAACGTTGGCCCCCAGCTCCGGCCAAGCAGATGACTCTAGGTTCTCCTCTGATGTAAGCATTTCCATCTCTTCTAACCCATTGGTACTCGCTCACTCTTCTTGGTTAACATACCTAATCATACAATTTTTATACAAGAAATATTAGTCTGCCGCTGAATGGTTGCCAAATATATAAAAATATGAAATTTGGAAGAGAGATTCTATTCCATGAGTGAGTGAACTTTTTTGCCATCTGCTGAGTGCATGGGCAAGTGACTGTAAAACAATATTAGCAGCACTGGAAACACTAGCAACCTAATGGTTATACACAGCAGATAACAGAGAACTACAGTGATCTCTCAGTTTAAGGTTTTCCAGTTTAAAGATTCTTTCACTTTAACAACTGTATTTTTTTGTCCCATCTACAGTCCCAACATACTTTTATCATTCACTTTAAGAATTGCTTCAATTTAAGGACGATTTTTTTCAGTCCCTTGAGAGTCGTTAAACCGAGAGATGACTGTATGTCAGCTGAACTGTAAGATAAGTGCTCTCATTTCTTGAATGTAGACACTAGTAGGAGGTGAGGGGTCTAACCATTACAATGGCATGGCCCTGGGCCCCTCATATGATTGGTATATATCTGCTAATGTTGTGAAAGGGTATGGCAAAATATTGGAGCATGTTCAGTAATTAGTGGGGGAACCTCACCTCGGGTTTCTAAAGAAAGAAGCTCATCTCTTCCATCTTCTGCTCCAAGTCTGCCATATCTCTGCCAAATTATGAAGTTTGGTCTCTCAAGCTGAATTTCTTCTGGGATGTATTGATTCCTGATGGTTATTGTGTGGATCCTCCCTCTGATATCTAAGTTAAGCGGTTGTCAGCAGCATGGTGGCCGGAGTTTTATGCTTTGTAAATTTACATCCGTACTAATGGGACATCTACGATTGTGGCAGCTACAGCTTTTCGCGAGTTACCTACCGCTCACTGTGCTTTGTGGGTCTGGCTGGAGATTTCTGGCTATGCCTTAGCCTGTCCTGTTATGAATCAAATTTCTGATTTGGAATGTTATGCCTTACACAGTAGTGCCTCTCAACTACAACACAGAACACTTCTCGAGAAATTTGTTGTAGTTGATTCGTTGTAGTTGCCGAAATTCCCAAATTTAATCCCTAAAAACAATATTTTTAGTTAGTCAGTTTTTTCTCTAAGTTCATGTATGACTTCTCATAATTGACACATTTTTTAAAAACAAAATAAGGTTTTTATAAAAAAGTCTTAATTTTTTCTTAAGAATTTGTTGCCTGATGAGACTATAATACCTTCCCCTATTTTCCAAAAATTTGAAAAACATTTAGCGGCAAGCCATTTAGCCAAGCGAAATTAAGACCTCGTAGTGTTTACTACGTTTTCTGAGGAGGTAAGAGATTATAATAGGCCTCAGGGCATGTACCTATATTTCTAATGATAAGACTTCAACATGTTAAGTAATATTTTCATTTTACGCAAAAATAAACTTTATGATTGTTGCAAAAAAAAATTCAATAGTGCTACGACGCTCGCGTAGTTGCCAACTTATTCGTCTTGCCTTCTTCCACTTCCTTCATCATCTGGTATTTCTCCAGAAGTGTCAACATTTTCCGTTTGGTTCCGCTCATCTTGTGAAATAAATCAGAAGTTCGTATCCGGTAAATGTTCAAAAGGTCGTTAACAATTGAGCAAAATACTTAAACGAAACCATAAATAAAATCGTAATCCAATATAATTGTGCACAGTCGTCAATAATCAATCCAGTCAGGTCCAAATTCGAAATCCAGTAAAACAAAGCCAAGAAACATATTCAATTTCACAAGATGTATCCAAAAATTCAAACTACGCAGGAACTGTAAACACACAATGCCTAGGGTGACGCACAGAACATGGTCACAAGAGCGAGACGTAGATACGAGGGATCCACAAATAATGCTTTCTCGTTCGCTGACCTTGCTGCTAATCACAACGGGTATAAGGGCTGGGGGAGGAAAATATGAGCTACTGTTGCTATGTACGCAGTTGTACAGAGGAAGCTAGGCATAGGTAGTGTGCGTGGTGCGAGTAGGAAGAAAAAGAATGAGTCGGGAGGGAGGTGAGAAGGCCGGGAGAGACGCAACCTGCTTATCTTCGGTGTTGCTCGCATGGCCTAACTTACCAGGCGCGGTGCAAACGTATTTTGACAGTAGTTTAAGTTTTTTTCTTAGAGTTTTTTGCGGATTTTTTTTCTTTTACAGCTACAACATATTTATTAACAGTAACCATATACATATATTATTACAGTAGAACCCTGTTATAATGTTTCTCAAGAGACCGAAAAAATTTTTACATTATAAATGGGAAAACATTGTAAGAGGGTAATTTCCTATTACAAATCAGTTTTAGGGACCAAATGAAGGCAGCATTATAACCAGGAAAACATTATAAGTGGGAACACTATAAGAGGGTTCTACTATAATGCGTTCTTACGGACGTATTTAAATTAACTTTCCTTCTTGCAATACTTTAAATAAATGCAGATTTTTCTTCTAAGTTATTTTAGTTCTAATTTTTTGTACGGGATTGAGATTATTTCATAGTTGCAGATGTCATAGTGGCGGGGTTCCAATGTACCTAATTTTTAGCAGTTTTCTTGGAGTAATATTATTTTTGTCTGGTTGAAGATGGATTTGATACATTGTGGACAAATGTAGGTTCTATTGGTGCAACAGGTGGAGGCCCAGCTACAGTGTCTCATGAGTGAGAACAGTGTCGACTACACTGCCAAGTTTGCAGACTTGGCTGCTCGGATTGCCTCCTCCTCGGACGCCAGCAAAAAGTGAATCTCGGCTCCGCCCAGGGTAATTCGCTTAATGCCATTCATCACCATGATGATCGACATGTTGTTCAGTTTCTTCGTCTAGGAATTACATTACTTTCTTACAGCATAGTTCATATTGAACTGAATAGCTTTAAATTGTCGCACACATGCAGACATTTTTTTACATTGGTAAAGGTGGAAGTATGTATAAACAGTTAGTGTGTTTTTCTACCGTATAGAAAATTGTAATACTTGAGCATGCTCTATCAGCATAGTAGCATGATGTGACTACATATTCATGATCTGTGGCAGTTGTGATTAGTGTCTCATTTATTTATGATAATTATTATATTACAGAATCTATTTTTCCCAGTATCTTGTGAAATACCCATTAAGGACACGGATCTCTGTAAAAAGTTGACTACTGTATTTGTGTATTATAATGTACAATATTTGTTTATATGAAATTGTTATTATTTTATTTTGTTATTATTTGTTTACACATTTGCAGCAGGCAAAAAAAATTGGTTACAAATTGTACTAGTATATTTTGTTGTGATTTTATGGCTGTTGGCCAGCACAGAAGGACGTTAGTTGTATATTGAGACTCTTTAGCGGAGTCATGCTATTTATGAACTCAACAAAACACATGGCTCGTTCACAGTTGTCAGTTGATGGACAATCCACTACTGTTTTAATGTAGAAAAATTGTGTAGTGTAGCATACTGTCAAATTGAGTTATGAATTTTATACCTCCAGCCATCAGTGCTTGTGTTTCAATAAGTAAATTTTTTAAGAGAACTAAGTTGTATTTTGGGACTTTATTCAACTTTGGCACCATAATTTTAAGAATGAGTGGTGTGTTGAAAAAAATTTAGATTTTAAATACATTGATAACTCTCTGTACCTGCTCAATGAATTTTCACTTGCCACCTGGGGTAATTATACATGTACCGTAATTAGAATATTCACTATCCTACATTTATTTTGTCCTTGTAATATCAAATGTTGCAAAATTTGCAAGTTGCTAGGCAGTAGTCTGTAACAATTTTTTTAACTTATTATCCTCTGTACTGTATATGAGAATTTAAGCAAATGAAAATACTAGGCTCTTGCCATTTGTTATTGAGTGACAATTATGCAAGCATAGTACAGTATCAGTACAAAAAAAGTATTTTCTTCCCGTAAAGATTGTTACTGCTATGACTTTTAATTATAGATACATTATAGTTTAACAAAATCAATATTGCATTTGTATTGGTTGGAAATAATTTTTTAACGTGTTTAAAAATTATTTTATATTTTGGCTATGCATTTACTGTATTTACTCGTGTACTGCACCTCTCGTGTATAGCTCTCCCTCTACTATTTCTAATCTGTACATTCAGTAAAAATCAATATTTCAAGTGTAATCGCTGTCTTGTGTCACAACTTTTGGTATCCATGAAATAAAGCACTAGTAATACCTATATCCACGTAGCGAAAGCCGGACACGTATAGCTTGCTAGCCGTCAGCCCAGACATATGGCTGGAAGTATACAGGTGTGTGTGGGCGAGTGTGTGTGTTTGTGCATCCGTGAAAGAGAGAGACAGAGGCATGTGACGCTTGCCACATCGTTCAGTTGTGCAAAGGGTGCTAGCTGCCGTTATAATGCACATCTAGCAGTATTGTTTGTCATCATTGTTTTTGTTGTCTTGTTTTCTTGCCAGTGTTTACATATGGTTACATTGTGCGAGAATGGGAAAAATTGGTGCTGTTTCACTGCAGATTTTAAGCTGAAAGTTGTCAAGTATGCTACAGAACATTCCAAGAAAAGTGTAGCGTGACATTTTTATGTCGATTGCAAAAGTGTGAAAACATGGTGTCTGCAAGAAAACAAACTAAAATATTCACCAAGAGACAAGTGTACTTTTCGTGGAAAGCAATATCTGCAGCTTAAAGATGAACTATATGACTACATAATTGAAAGGTGCAAAGCAGGGTTCACTGTGACCCCGAAATTATTCAGATTGAATGCAACAATACCACAAGGCAGGCATACACATCACAGTTAAATGGGTGGAATTACGGCTGGACGCTGTAGTTTGAGATGGTGGACAACAGTGGCACATGCAGTAAGTTACCCAAAGAGAATGAAGATAAAGTTACATCTTTCCAGAAGTTTGTGGTTGTTTTGAGAAAAAACAAATAATTATCTTTTATCAAGAACTGTATCGGGAAACCAGATGAAACACGTGTGGTTTGACATGCCTGAAACCACCACTTTTAATCCTGTTGGGGAGAGAAAGAAGTGTTTCTATCTTTACTACTGGAGCGGAAAAACAAAGGTGCACTGGGCAGCTTTCGTTTCGGGGTCACCTGACAGACAAGGTGAAATGAAATCTCATCTGACTGAAGGAAAATGTGATTTGGCTGTCATTCCTGGAGGTTGGACTAAGATATTGAAGTCCCTGGAAGTTGTTGTCAATATGCCTTTTAAGGCAATTTTCACCAAGACACACAGTGACTGGAAGAGGAATGGTGACCACCAGCTGACGCTGACAGACAGAATGAAGCGAGTGACACCACCTTGGAACATCGTTCCAGCTGAAACTATGTCAAAAAGTTTCAAGGTCACTGGAATTTCAAACAATTTAGACGGCATGGTTGACGATATGGTCTGGAATCAGTACAGTGATAGTAGAAGTGAAGAAGAAAGTGATGACCATCCGTGCAAGTTAAAAATCTCTACACTCAAGGTTTGTTTTTATTTTTACTCTCCTAGTAAACCATTATTTTTTTTCTTCTTCTCCCCTAAGTTGAGAAGCTCACACGTGTAGATTATTATGCCTTTGATATTGGTTGTTATTGTACTGGCCAAATGAACTGTTATTTTTTCAATTTTTTTTACTGAATAGGGCGACTTAAAAATGCCATTAAGTTTTTAACTGTGTCCAATATACGTATGCATTTTCAAATTCACCTACTGCCCATGGAATTCATCACAGCATTATGTTGGTAAGTTAACGTGAAGTGTATTTTTTAAGTATTGATTTTTTTAATTTATTTTGTTATGCTACTTTTTCTTATTTTTGTTTGCATTTTTGTGAGATGTCACTGCCATGATAAGCATATAAAATACAGTAAATGTGTACGTAATTTAAGTCTTTACACTTATTTTATGAATGTCAATTTGTTCCATGTATAGCCCTACCCCACTTTTTTAGACAAAATTTTTTTGAAAAATGAGGGGACTGTATACAAGTAAATACAATATTTCAGCACTTGTTTGATGTGTACGGTATATATAGCTGACTTGAATTCAAATCAATGAATTCCTGTTTAGTACAACCTCAATTTAACAACACAGTCACCTTGCTTATAATAATGCAGCAATTTTGCAAGGTGAGCAAAACTCTGTTTTAAAAGAAAAAATGTTGTATGCAAGATACGCAGGAATCAATTTTATATCAGTTGGTGGATGGCACACTAAAGTAACTTTCAATTTCACAATTATATGTGTAGTCAAGTAAGTAAGTCAGTCAGTAGTTAGATTAAATATATATGAAGTTTATGAGCCTTCAAAAACATTTGTACATAAATAAATAGAATTTCTATTGGCTCATGAGAGTGTTTCACCATCACAACTTCTGTATTGCACACCTACGGTGCATTTTCATGAATATAAACCGTTTTCTTAATTTTAATTTGTTCCGCTGACATACTGAGTTTAAAATGTTATTAATACAATGTTGTGGCCATTGGATGAACAAATGCTGGAGCAATGTTATGGTATATGCACAAAATAAGTACAAGTATTATTATGAGCAGGAAATGAAATTACTGTATATTTTACGCAAACAATGATGAGACAAGTGTGTACATATAAGTATGCTGGAATGTTATAATAGGGATTTACTGTGTGTTTTTGTGTTACTTTGTAACTGATTAGTAGTGTTAATAACCCAAAATGTTCTCACTGGAGACCTCAATTAATGTAACCAGTGGTTGACTACTATAAAGGATTAGAGGAATCAGAAGTAATATGACAATTACTCAGGGAAATACTATATGTAGTTTTTCAAAGTGTTGATGTCTTATGCTGGCATTTTCTGTGTACAGAGGGTAAAAGATACCACCACATTGAAGGATAAGCTTGTAGTGCCAAGGAAGTCTAGAGGAAGGACAGTAGACAGAAACTTAGAAATTTGTCCGAAAGATACAAGGAAAGCAGAAAATGTCAGAGAAAAATGGTGCCATTCAGGAACAGGGCAAGTTGAATAATGCCAGTAACATTAATAGTAGGTAATTTCAGCAGTATACAAAATACTGGTATGTCATTCTTTTATACTTTAGATGGCTTTCTGGTTGGGGGTACAATATTGATTTGTAAGGCTTATAAATGTGAAATAATAGAGATAACCCCTCTACACACAAAGCACAACCTTTATTTTCACATACGAACCTTTACAGAAGACCAGTAATTACCTGTGTTACAAAAAGAAGTCTTAGCCAGTGAAACGTCATGACCGCTCGTCTGTGCAAAATGAGTGTTGTCCTTAAGTGTGTTACTATTTGTTCCTCTATGTGCAGTACAGCTCTGTAAGTACTTGTACACTCCTATCTACATTTATAAAAAACAAATTATTGTCACTATCAAAAAATAGTGTGCCACACAGAGACATAGTGTACAAATTTAAGTAATTTATTCGATACCCTGAAAACTTATGTTTGAATAAATGTGTACAATATTTTCTTTCTCTGTTTTTTATCTTTCCCCCACATTTTTATTCCGGTAACTGAGGGGCGTTGTGTTTTGGTGGTCAGATCATTTGCCTCCCATCAAGGTGATACAGGTTAGATTCCCGGTGGGGTTAATCCCCGGATTTTCGCTCGTGGATATCGTGCTGGACAATGCTGCTGGTAGGCGGGTTTTTCTCCGGGATCTCGTATTTCCTCTGCCCCTCCATACTCACCAGTGGTTATCTCATAGAATATTACACGTTGGACAATGGCGGGAAAGGCCGCTAGGCTACTAATTACAAATAAAACAGAAAGAGTTGTGCACAAGTCTTTCTGTTTTATTTGTAAATATTACACGTTGGTAATATTTTGGCATGCAGCATTTTAAATCTTAACCACAGAGTTTTTTCGAGATATCTTATCACAAAATGTAATCCACGCAGGAATGAAACCTGATATTAGAGCATGGTCCACTATACTTGGTATAAACTTTGATACTGTTATGTACCTAAATACTGTTAAGTACATGTATTTCTTGTATGTATACTTGTGCAACATGGTTGGAAATAATAAGCTAATTTTGTACGGAGTCGTGTGTACATTGAAATATGTACTGTAGTTTATTCTTGTGATACACTTATCTTGTTGTTTAGTTGAATTGCACAAAATATTTGTGTGGAAAATCATTTAATAAGTAGTGCTAGTGGTTTATACTGTATTGGAAATAAAAAAGAACACCAGTACTTTTTTAATAGCTTTTATGGAAGACCTTTTTGAAGTGTTAATAAAATTAGTCCAATTTGCATGTACGTATTTCCTATCCCGATTGCAGATTGCAACTTATTAATTTGTAGATCCTTACTATACATACTCTGTACTGTATCCTCGTGTTGCAGGGTAACATTTTGGATTGGTACATTTTTGTTACACCACAATGTAATTTGTTTACTTTGTATGACTACTGTCATTCTTTATTTTATGCATTATTAGTGATTTCAAAATAACTGACAATGTAACTGTAATCATGGTTTATTTATAAAATAGTTCATTTAAAGGTGAACTACATTAAATTAATTTTTACTGATTTGTAATTGCAATAATACTTGGGGTGGTATTCTTAAACATTTTTATTTGCGACCCGCAAACGAACCCACAAACTCCACTCGCTCAAGTGTTGCTTGAGAGGGGAACAGCCCACAAACAACATTCTAATCATTTTGCAGATTCTTGAACGATAACTAGGTTGATAGAGCTCTTCATCGACCAGAACAAATGAAATGGTGGCAAAGTATTTCGAATGGAAAATAATGTGTTGTATTTATTTTGAAATATCCTGTAAACTGTAATTAACTGCTACAAAGATAGTTAATAATATGGACTTAATGGAGATAAAATGTTGAAAAACAATTGTGACTAGCTGAAATATTAAACGTGCACTGTTTAAAGCAGCTACAAATTAATTTTAAAAATAATGTATAACAATAATAATAAAACAACGCTTTTATGCAGACAGTAAAATAACATATATTTTTAAGTTTAACTGACTATGTTTGCTTTAAACGAAAAACTATAATGAATTCTATTTGTTAGTCACAGCACTAACCAAAATGTACTTTTCTATTCTATAATAATACACTGCCATTTTTGTTCCATAAGTATTTTACATCTTATCTTATTTGCGCCACTGAAGAACTATGCTCGTTGAATCGTTCGCCGAATACATCAATCCCGCCTCAAAATGCCGCTCATCGAAATTGTTGAAGACAATGATACACTATTTTGCCAAGTTACGAATAGGTTGAGAATAGATAATGTTTGCGAAGAGGATAGGATAGGTCCAAGCCTCTCGTAACTTTGAGAGTCGACGCAACCATATTCAAGACGCAAATGACTCGCTAATTGAGTTCAAGAATCCTGTACCTGTTTATGCCGGGAAAGATGCGCGCTGAATGTGTCACGCATTCTCCGCGCAAATTGACTATGAATACCAGCCTTAATGTATTAAATGTTGAAAGCATGTATTAACCAATAAAATGCTATGCATTCGTGTAAAAAGTTGTTATAAGTAAACCAGCCATAGTTGTTTTGTTGCTAAAAGTACATACCATAACGATATTCAAAATTAAGCCAATAAACTTGACACATTAGAAAAATATAAAATTTTTGTTGGTATCTTTTTTTTTTTTTGTGTAAACTGCAAAATGGAAAGGAATCACTGAAATGTGAAAATGTAAATATTTTATTTAATTATTCCTGTAAATAACTACATACATGTGTTCACTTTTTATTTTTAAATTTAAAGTATGTATAGAAAATTCAAATATTTATACTGTGAAATAATGTGTAGATAATGTGTGTACATAGATAGTTTTGTTTTATTTGGTAATAACAAAAATGTGTAAATATTTTATTTTGTGAATATTGAGTGTGTCGCAGCTGTACAGTGTGTTTGTTACTTGCTAGTTGGTTTGGAAATTGTGTGTGCTAAACAAAATGGTCAGTTAAAAATAAGTCTTTCACTTTCAAGGTACAAATTCATATCAGACTGTGTAATGAAGGAAAATGCACATCTAGGTATGCCTAAAACAGTAAACATACATTCCCTTGCAATTAACCAACTAAGATATTATGTAATTTAATATTATTACTGTTTTATGCACAGTTTAAATTGAAATGTATAAAATGAGTGATTTCTTGTATTCGTTCTGTGGCCAGTCTTATACCTACTTATTAAAACGTTGATCACTGATTAGAGTAGAAAGTGAATCTTTTGTTTTGCTTGGCAGTTTTCAGCAGAAGTTAAGTTAGACTGTTATTGCTGAGCGATTGACCATTTATAGCAATATAGAAAACCATCACAAAAAGTAGAAAGAAACAGGTGAATAAATCAAATGGAACGTATTGAAAGCTTTTTTATTGTGCTGAAAATTCCAAAAATTTTCACTTACTGATCCTAAGTATTGGTGCCTTATGAACATACTGTAGTATTGCAGCACCTGAGAAGCGTAAGGGGGTAAGTCCAAAATTGTCGGAAATAAAGATACGAATATAAATCTTCTCAGAATTTTATGGGCTTTCAGACGCATCGGGTGGTAAGTCCAAATGAATCCTCAAACATGAAAAATATAAAAACAAAACAATGTAGTTTGCCAACAGACGTTTTAAACTCTTGTTATGAAAAGAGACGTTTTGGACTTACCACCTTATGCTTCTCAGGTACAGATTGTACCTGGTAAGAATTTTGACTGTTACCAAAGAGTAACGGAAATTCCTTTCTTTAACATAATGCAGTACATTCTCTATCCATCGTTTCTCGTGGGACTGACAACAAATTTCAATACATGAGGAATTTCAATGGATGTGGTCTTAAAAATGCTGTAAAATAAAGGAATGGGCCCCAGAATGTGTTCATGGATACAGATATTTCAATCTACATATTATTATTATGATTCAATACATAGAGAATCCACTGTATATGTAAGCTTTAGTTTATCGTGTAATACTATGTCTGGATTTTAAACCTAGTGTTGGGACTGTGTTTTAATATTGATAGTGTTAAATACATTAAAGTAACTTCAAAATAACCAGTTGAATCACAAAAGTAATGGTATTTAAAATACCGTAATGTTGTACTTTATTAGTGTTGCTTCAAAAACCCTTCATGTGATTGATCCTAAAACAAAGGAGTGTCTCCTAGTAGAATGGTAATATACGTATGTCAAGTTGAATACATCTTAGCAAGAACTTGGAATACGATATAAAGGTTTACTGTAAATATGCGATAATTGTGGAGACAGACGCCACTGGTAATCGAAAAACCTGGATAATCTGCAACTGTTGTAGAATAAATATGATTCTTACTAAACATAATTACCGTATTTACTCGATTCTAAGACGCCATCGATTCTAAGATGCACCTGCTTTTTCGGGAAAATATTTGAGAAAAAATGTTTTTACTGATTCTAAGACGCACGACTTGCCCTGAACTGGTGCCGAGCGATGCCAAGTCGCGTTGCAATCTCCATTGTCTTCAATTTTATTATTTTGCAAGATACTGCGAATCCACCATTCTGTTGCTCAACAACGAAATTTTTCACCTCCTCTTCGATTTGTGGGAAACTGCCACGTTTCGGCCCTTGGAAACCCTTCCTTGTACTTCTTGATGCAAGTATTGCATGACGATCTTTCCTCCAACGACGAACATTACACTCGCTGATTCCAAAATGTGAGCCTGCAACTCTATTACCATTATTTTCTGCGAAAATAATAACTTTTTGTTTAAATGAAGCTGTGTAATGTTTACGTTTATTTGCCATTGTAAACAAAGTACGTAAGCCAAAACAAAATCGATACAGCCTGTAGTTGCTGCTTTACACACTAGATAACAGCACTGTTCCGTACGCGTCATGCATAGTTGTTGCTTTACTCGCTATATGGCTCTGACTCAGTCGAAGCGAAGCTGGCGTTGGCAGTCATGGCGGATGATGTTTACGTGTACACGCGCGCACGTTTACAGAATTAGCTTGACATTTATCGTAAGGCATAAATATAATTTTACGAAACATGTTTCTGTGTGAAACTACGGCAAAAGTTACTACATACATTACTATACCGTCTTTAAATAATATAAGTTACAAAATTCGTATGAGTCTAAATGCTTGTTTTTATGTAGTACGTTCACCTAGGCGTGTTATTTACTTAACTTTCATTTTTATTAATTTTATTATTTCTATTTAAATAACTGTAGCCAAAGTATGCACAGTGCAACGAAAAATGTATGAATACTGTATATAGCGTAAAAAAAGTTTTTTTGGCCATAAAAATCATTGGTAGTTGATTGTAAGACGCGCCCATGTTTTTCAAAAAAAATTTCGAAAATATATGTGTCTTAGAATCGAGTAAATACGATATGTACCTATAATATATGGTTAGTGGTAATGAGAGAAAACCAAAATAAACATTTATTACCACAGCATGTGGTAGGTGATTAAAACTGCTGGCATTATTATCTATTAGGAATTTCATCAGCATGCATTGTAACCGGAATGTCAAGCTTGTTGACATTAATCTGACGTGTGGGGCGGCAAACGGAAACAAATGAGATGCTGAACTATTTCTGGTTTAATTTTCCATAAGGCAATGATAGGTAGTTTTTGTCATGGTTCAAAATATTCAAAAAAATTTTTAACGTAATGCTTTGAAAAAATTCAAGACTTACGAGTAGTCTTAACAGTGCACAATTCTATGTAGGCATTTTGCAAAATAATCCATCGTTCACTTGCAAACAAAATGTTTTGCTTGATTTTGTCTTATTTTTGTAACATAATTGGTAATGCTTTATGTTCAAAAATCTGTAAAACAATAAGGTTTACTGCTACCAAAAAAATTTTGCACAATTAATGATACAGTTGTGACTAAACAATGTAGGAATTCTTATATGAAAAATATGTTGCTCAAAAAAAATATTTTAAAAGTCACTGTAAACCTACTGAGCATGGCCTCAAAAACATTTGCAGATCCACTTTCTATTGCAATAAATGTTCACTGCATTTAGTTCCCTTTATCACCTCTTATACTTGCTAGATAGTTTCCAGCCACCCAGTTTACATTTCAGGGTTCACTTAGCAAGTCCCAAGGTGGCACACGTCCCTCCGTCACATAATAATGTAGTCAGTCAGTTGCTTCATCAGCCACTCATCTGCTGGGAGATCCAGTCCCTGTAGCTAGGCACGTTGGTGTAGACCCCAGGCACACCCTGCTCCGCACAGCCGATGCCCCAGGACACCAGCCCAGCCAGGGTGAAGCGGCCGCCCACTTCGCAGACCAGAGGAGATCCCCCATCCCCCTGCACCAACCACCACACCACATTGTTATACCTCCATCACTAGCCGTCACATCCAGTGGCGGAGCCAAAGGGATGATTTAGGGTTCTAACCCCCATAGTAAAATAAAAAAAAATTACAAAATTTATTACACAGTATTATTTGAAGTAAGTTTTGCCTACTCCTAACGAAAACTGCTATAATAGCACTGTTCTGCACTTTGAAATCCAAATTTTCTCTGGTGAGAACCCATGAACTCCTGCTTTAAAGAGATGGTTGGTGTTTGTTTATATTACTCTCTTGTTAAAACACCCCCACCCCTCCCTTTTCCCCATATGTAGCAAATCCTGGCTACGCCAATGGTCACATCAAACAGAGAATAACTCTTGTAAGTGGTATGTGTAAACTTCTGACAACTACCTATAATTTCATATAAGGATAGTCAGGCACAGAAAAAATATATATAAAACAATCATAAATTTAAGTAATTTTCATGTGAATTTATAGACAAGAACAACTTTGTTATATAAGATTGAACAGACCAAGAACTGTAGATGGGGGAAAAAAAAAGCCAATATTCTCACAGGCAATTTTACACTAGGATATAAAAAAAATTTGACTAAATATTCTGAATGAAATATATTAAGGTGAACATGTTTTGTGTTGTATCCAGTGACACAGTTTTCTGCGCATTCTTTTTTCATGAACTCAATGTTTCTGGAATTCCTTATTGGATAAGATAACAGTAGTTGTTTCCTCCGTTCGAAGAGGTAGCAAGGTAACGTAATTTTCCAACAGGATAGTGCACCACCCCAGTGCTGGATCTAGGGAGGGACAAGAGGAGTCACGAGCCCCGGACGGCGTATCAAAGGGGCGGCAGGCTGGCCTGGCCTTGTTTGACAAAGTTAGTACAGAAAAATAATACCCTCCTAGAAGAAGCTATAATTCAGTTAAAAATGAAAATTCATTCATTTTACTGCTGAGGGAAAAGTCATTAATGTTATTTTGGGTTGTAGTGTGTGTCAAAACCTGAAAATTAAATTGAAATAACATTAATTTCATGATATAATTTGACAATACAGGTGTCATACCGTGCAGGCATCCTTGCCCGGCTCTCCGCCAGCACAGAGGAAACTGGTGCGGTCCAGCTTGTAGGATTGCCCTAGCCTGGTCGTTCTCAGCCTCTGCTCACAAGATGTTCCCGACAACACAGGCACCTCCACCTCCCGCTGTATGTTCTGATAGCTGCCCTGTGGTCCGAACGCATTCTTGCCCCAGCCAGCGACCCAGCACCTGTAGCCCAGCACAACATGGTTTATGTACTTTCAGAGTGAAGTGAAAAGATTTTGGTATGCACTTAAGGCCAGGGGTTCTTATTTATGCTGATTTTGTGAGTTCAAGTTTTTTAAATCCTGAATGGGAGCAGATATTGCAAAATCATTACAAAGAAGTATTGTAAATTATCTGTAGGCCTACATAAGATTCTATAACTAAGCTAATTATCAACTTAATTAAATTTTCTTACAGTCAATAACTAGCCATAATTATACAAACTTATAATTTGATGAAATTAGGCTACATAGTACAAAAAATTTCCAACATTTCTATGTTAACTATTTTTGCGGTATCTGCTCCCTTTCAGAATTTAAAAAATAAAACTGACTAAAATAACATAAATAGGGACCCGGGGCCAAAACATCTAGGTCTTTAGCGCTGGTGAGGGTTGTCATTTTGTGAGTATGGAGCAGTGCCAGAATGATGGTGTGGGGAAAACGGGAGGTCCCGAGAAAATCCGCAGACCAGTGGCATCGTCTGGCAGGAATCCCACATGGGAAAATCCGGGGACCAACCCTGCCGCACGTACTACCAAGCAGTGTTACTTTGCGCCTCTCAGGTTATTTGAGTAATAAATATGTACTCTAATTGATTATGATGGACAAAACATTAAAACATCCACTTAATTTTTTTTTCGTAATAAACAAGTACCAAATAAACATTTTAAGTGTCACAGTCACCCCCAGCTGGCACAAAGTAATCCCACTTGACTGTAGCATTTAATTTTTTTTTTTTTTTTTGTTACTTTATTCTGTACTTTACTCTGCTTACCGCTGGTTGGTGAACTCAGTGCGTGGTTCCGGTAAGCACACAGTGTTGATGTGTGGGCACTGTCCCACTCGGACTGGATTCTTCAGAGTGATGAGAGCAATGTCATTGTTGAGGTTGGTAGGATTGAAGCGAGGATGGATCACCAGTTGGACGATGTCTGCCTCCACGAACGGGTATGGCTCTGTCGTGCTGTGGGTGTCCCACTCTCCAAGACGCACTTTCAGACGCTTGGAGGTTGCCCTAGTAAGATATATCACATTACTACGATGGTAGCTGCTCTGCACAACTTCATTGTCTACAGAGGTTAATTGACACTACAGGACCATAGCCATAAGGTGGATCCCTCGATAAAATGGGGTCCTCTCCTGGGAAAATTGGGATTTTCAAGGTGCAACATTTTGCTATTTAAGCATTTTCCATGTGGTGAGGGGGTCAGGACCACATGGGCAATCCTCTGGCTACATCACTGGACACTATAACCTCATCATTGGAAACTAGGGCAAAGAAAACTCAATTTTTGAATTGCATGATCAAACATTTTGTAACTTAACCAGAAACAAAACTGTTAGTAACGAAAAAAAGTTACCGCAAGAAGAAATAATTGAGGTTCTGAGATTCATAGTGGTGTTAATTACGAATATTTAAAAGCATTGTAGGTGTATACCAACATTCATTTTTCACAAAAGTGCTTCATTAAAAACATTGATTTCGTAATGATCATACTGTATATGTCACAGCAAATATTTTTCTGACAGTTCTATTGCACCTGACTTATACCAGGATGATTCTCAGTACCCCAAGATTTCCCAAAGGTCAAGATAATTTTTATTTTACTGGCCATCAAGTGGACTGGCTTGTGTTTTCAAAAATCATAAGATGGGAGTAACAAAATTGTCATTGCTGTTATTATTAAAACTCCCAATGTGCAAAATCATAAATAAAGTTCAATATTAAGATAGTTTTTAAATACTTACGTAAAAATTATATATAACTCAACTGATGCTGCCCCAAGTCAACACATTAAATTAAGTTATTAATTTTCCTTTCTTTTGTCTTATTTTATATAATTTTTTTTTTTTTTGTTAAAGCAATTAATAGTTGCATTTGTAAATGCAAATTTCATCAGTTTTGCCAATGTTGATACGTTTAATTTATTAATAACTTTATAATTTAAAATTACCATGGTTAAAAATAAGAAAAAGCGTACGCCTTAATTTCGCCATGTAAAACTCAAGTCGTAAAAAAAAAAAATTAGATTACGAATTTAAATGTGTAATTTTAATGGTAATTTAATGCTGAATTTCAGTTTCAGTTTGCTTGCATGTGTAAACACCAGGCAGGCTTTAGAGTAAAACATTTACCAAGTAGATTTAAAAACCAAACCATCAATGTTACTGAATACGTTCTTCCAAAGATTAGGCTCGAACCATCAGTGTTTTGTCTCGCAAGCATAGACTCAGCAACAGAAAACTCTGACTGATTTTACACGCGCATAGAAAGTAGCTGAAATGGAACATAAGGGTGTGAATGGCAGCCCTCACCACAGTTTTCTGGCGTCGAAGAGGGTGACGTAGGATGACACTTTGTGAGCAGCTGTAAGTAGGTGTCTTGGACCGATGAGAACCGCTCCACCCACGTATTTGTTGGAGTTGTCCAGCACCATGCCCACCCACGGATACTTGGCGAAGCATGCCTGCAGAGAAGAGATATACAGAATGTTTCCGAAAAACACTGGCAAACTACGACATCTGATTCCTTATAGAGAAATGAGCAGAAAATTTAAAGACCCCATTAGGAGCTTACGAAAATTCACGAGAGTAAGGTAGGTCAGCCAAAATTTCAATTTTAAGGTGTTCAAAATTTATCCGAAGTGAAATTTACCTATGTTATAAATTTTAACTGACGGACTCTTGATCAACAAGTGAAACTAACATTACCGTAAAACGGAGTGATTAGAAACACTGGGGTGAATAGAAACAAAATTAGAAATAAATTTTCAGCTTACACTTTTTTTTTTTTTTTATAATATAATTACAATAAAATTACGCTTTGTAAACTGTTTTAACTTGCCTACCTAAAAATTGAATTTTTAAAACGGAATTTATACTGAAAGTTTAGCTTTAAAATTGTGTTTATATTCACCCCAGTGTTTCAATAGTCTGTTCACTTTAAACTGAGCACTCCCCAACACTTTAAATATCCAATAACTATTGTATTTGGGCCAAGTATGTTATGTTTTGAGATTGGGTAAATGTTTACACTGTTTTTTTTTTTTTTTTTTGTTGAAGGGATGTTTTTATTATTAAAATAGTAAAGTTGATTGTAAAATGGCTGAAAGAAAGATTTAACCAGTGCTCACTTTATCGTGAACAGTCTATAATCACTCCTTTTTACTGTATATATAAATATATATAAAATAGCGTAGTATTCAGCAAAACATTTATCATGTATGTACTATGTAGGCTTTTTATCTGATTCCCGCTATCTTAAAACCTTGAATAGCATTTCAGGCGTTGGTGAAATCCTGGTAAATCACAAATAAATTCTGCAATGTGGCTCAGATAACCTACCCTACTCTAGTGAGTTAATTTTCATAGTTGATTTTTTTGTCTTAACTTAATATTAACCAAGAAATAGTTCATTTAAATTCGAATTTTAAAGCGGGATTTATGAAATTGATTTCGATGGACAATACTCTGAAAATACCTTCTTGAAAACAACAGGGGTGGCCAACCTCTAAATGCATATAAGTTTCAGTAGCGTCAGGAAATTTGAATATTTGATTAAGTTTTATTGAGCTTTGTGACTTACGTAAGACAAATTGTCCTCTTCTTTCAACTGTCTAGGGCATATAGTTTTCGTTCAAAACTTCAGGATTTGGTGTATCGGTACAGAACCTAGAGCATAGGCAATACTACGTACATGTGTGTTTTGTTGTTCTTAGTGCACATCCGACGATATACAATTCACTGTAAACAATGTGTATCATACATAATCAGCCGCCAATGAGATGTTTATATTGTGGTACGGTATTAACATTTGTCAACAATATTTAAAAATATGCATGTGTGATACTTTTTGTATTGGGTATAACTATACACTGCATACCTTGAGATGAAGTTGTGGGAGCAAGGGAGGAGGTAAGGAATTCCCATAAATGAAGACAGAAATTATGTTTTAATTAGGCTATTCTTCGTGACGGTACAAACATTTTAGTTTACAAAATTATGCCGCAGATAGTTGTTTGAACAACAATTAGAAACTGCGATGGTCACTTAATTTCAAGGAAGGGCTTCAGTTTTATGCTCTTAGTAATGTCTTGTATGTCATATTTCCCGAAACAGCCAAATTTCGGAATTAGCCAAGTAGAACTTTGTATAATTTCCTTGGCCATGCTACTGATACAAGGAGTTGTATAATGTCTTCTGGTTTTCTAGTTTGGAATAGAAAACCTGAACTGTGGTTGTAACAAGTGCACCGTTATTGTCAAGTGCTTAGAGCATAGATAAAGGTCAAGTGTATACAACCCTCTATGGTGTAGGTATACATAATCAGTAATGTATTTTATTCCGGATTGCTTCAGATGTAGCTAAGTAAACTTACACTGACGTATTGACATTGTCGCAGAATCACTCGACTTCGTAAGTTGCTGTTTGTGTTAAGGGAATATTAGCGTAGCGGTCAGAGGTTCCAATTTTCTCATGTGAGAAGCGTGGCATACGTTACTAGCAGGTTTTCTCGAACTCCTGTTTCCCCCATCCTAGGCCACTGTTATAAACTTGTCTTATATCATTCCCAAAATTGTTTCTAACTTCACTGTTCATATAATCCCTTCATTCCATTTGGCTAGTGTCATATTAATGCGCTGGATAAATTGTGACTAAATCTTCCTCTTAGAAAATTGTTGTATCTATCGTAGTTTTCGCGAAATGAGTCGTAAACGTCAAAATTTGCACTTTACAGTTTTATGTACGCCACTAAAACCAACCGGCATACCAAAACAGAAAAAAATTCACAGTGTTTAACAATGTTGTAGGCTATGATTTGAACTATATAAAATATAAAATTAATTAATTTTTGTATTTTTAAACAATTTTTGAAATTTTTAAATTTTCATTCAAGAATTCAGCATTTTTTATTAAATACAAAAATAACTTTTTTTTTTGTTTCTGTATATGTCATTTCGTGGTGCACATAAAACCGTAAAGTGCAAATTTTGACGTTTACGACTCATTACGCGAAAACTACGAGTGATACAACAATTTTCTAATAGGAAGATTTAGTCACAATTTATTTCTAAAATAAAAAAAATATCTGGTACAAATATAAAAATAAATAAAGACGTTGAAAACTGAGGTGCACCGCGCCCTTAATACAAACCTGAGGGGACCGTAAATTGTGCAGTTTGTAATTATGAGGTTTGTATTAACAGGTGTTTTCAAAAATACAAGAAATCCTGTGAATATTATTTTAGATTGTTTATCTCCAAAATACCATAATTATCACCACCCCAATGTCTGCCTTTAATAAGTAAACTTGGTATTTCACTGTTTTACATGTAAAAAAAAATTTGTATGGAGCATCAAAGGTAATATTCAATTTCTCATCTCATTCCAAGGGGAAAGAAAACCACTTTGCATTAATGAGAACTTTGTATTAACAGGGTTTGTATTAACGAGGTTCCGCTGTAAATTTGGCATTTTGCGCTCACCCTCCAAGCAGGGTCAAAATTACTGTCAAATGAGAAGTAATGCAGCTTGCGTTAACGGACATATTTGTCCTCTCCAGACCTTCTGGCAGAGTGGAAAGCGGCAAAGTAGTGAGTGGTTACCACTCGCCTTCCACCACTGTGATCCGGGTTCGATTCCTCGTGGTGTCACTTTCGATTCTCGCATGTGGGAAAAGCAGTGGACATTGCCGTTGGTCGGCAGGTTTACATGAGACATTCCTGTTTCCCTACATTTACATTCTGTCCTCAGCATTCAACTCACATCACGCACTGCTGAACATTGGCCAAAATCTCTCCACTCCAGTACGCCTGGAAGATGAATGAGGTGAAACGAGGTATGGGTAAACAGTTGATGAGAAATAAGATTACCAGGGGAAATCCTGCTGGTTGTCTGCAGTGTGTGTCCATTTTCACCTTATTTTAAAACTCGAAATAGGCTGGAGCCTGGATCACAGTGGCAGAACGACTTTTGGAATGCCAGTAAGACTGTCATTATTTTCCCACGTAGTCATGGTTTTTGGACAGTTTAGAAGACTATCATGCGTACAAATTTTCACAGGAAAATAGTTTTAATTTTTATAAACTACGCTGTTTAAGAGCCAGCTTAGTGTGTCTGTGCAAGAAACGCTTCTGGCAGAGGAAAAATCTGCTTAAATAAATGCCAGCACAATTGTCATAAAGTGGGATTCGTATATCAGACAGACTATAGCCTAGGTGTAAAGTGTATAAGTGAAGAAGTACCTGTCCCGGCTGCAGACGTATGCCTGGTAGACACTGGGTCTTTCTCGTCCCGCAACTGGGCGTTTGCTGTCCATTAGTGCAGCAAAATATCAAGCCTGGAGGACACTTGTTACCAGCTGAAAACTGTCAACACATAATGTAGTATCTTAAGTTTTCTTTCAAATGTGTATATATATAACACACACATACCCACGCACACATACTCGTACATACTGTACTGTGTCCCAGGCAGGTATGCATTTTTCGTCCGTAAAGATATAAAAAACACATCGGAGCCGATAGCATGTCGACGCACATACTAGCCTCAGTAACATCGTAAGGACGTGTTTCCCTGTGTGTTACTGTAGCATACATGACGTTTGAGACGAAAAATTCATACACGCCAGGGATACTGGCGCGCGCACTGTATACGTTTTTAAATATATTTAAATAAAAATATATTTGTGTTATTATTAAAAGTGGATTCATTAATTTCTGTTTTCTACTCTTTGAACTTAAGGATAGTAGATCCTTGGCGAATTAGATTTATCCGTTTACCTTCAATGACTTCAATTTCAGTGGATGTGTCAACATTTTTGGCCCGCCGATATAAAAGAACTACATATTTAATTGACATTGTTGCATTCTTAATACTTAAACATTTCGTAATGTGACACAGCTTACAGGAAAACTTTATGTTATGCGTTATAACAGTAAAGTCGTCCAGGGACGAAGCCAGGGTGGGGAAAGGGTCCATTGGGGTTCAGACCCTCCTCCCTTAACTTAAGGGTGTTCACGTACTGCGATATATGTGTAATTTCATATTTTTATGAAATAATGTTAGTTTTGAAGATGATATTTGTGGGTGCAGTTTCCTCTTAGAATAGAATTTTAGCTCGCATAGTTTTCCCATAACAGTGCGCCAAAGTCAAATTTTGCATGTTTCGCTGCCACGCAAATAGTGTAAACCAATTGCCTTCTTTCAATGAAATAATTCACGCTTAACAAACATCCTATGACCTACGTAAACACTATGTAATATTTTGATTTTTTAAAATACAAATTCAGCAATTATTTTTAAAATACTATAGTAGTTCACTGGCAGTTTAATTTTTGTTTAGTAACATATCCTGATGCATATTATTTCACTGTGAATTATTTCACTGGTTGTATGACAGCATAACACGCAAATGTTTACTTTGACGCACCGTTGTGAGAAAACTATGAGAGCTGAGATTGTTTTGTGAGAGAAAACTGTACTGATAAGTATCATCTACAAAACTAACACTATTCCATAAAAGTATAAAATTATGATTTTATCGCACTTGAACACCCTTACGGAAACTGTTTAAACAGCACCATTTTGCACCTTAAAATCAAAACTTTTCTGGGGCAGGGGACCCCTAACCCTTTTTCACTTTATTGGAGGGATCGATGTTTCTTTACAACCTTCCCAAGTTCGGGATCCCCCTCGAACACAAATCTAGGCTATGGTCTGAGACATCTCACAACATGGATTTGAAGAAAAAATAACCAAAAGATAACCGGCATGCAAAACGTAAAGCAATCTCTAATCCCCAAATTTATGAGAAATGAATAAGTCCAGGCTGAAATGATTATGAATCTCTTTTAGGAAAATGAATTGAAGGAACTTCCTCTGTGAAATCTTTAACTGATAGTCTGCAAAATTAATTGTTCTGTTATGCTGCTCACTCACGTTCGATACAATCCTGATATCGATGAGTCCAGTGCCATCTGTGTTACCAGGGCTGGGAGAAGGGCAGGAAGCTGGTGGATAGCAGGCACACTTGGTGAGGCCACCGCCATTCCCTGACAATCACACAACACATAGTTGTAACCGGCTCGCAGCCTGACCAACACTGAAACTACCTTCGCCCAGAAGTTGTTTTTTTAAACATTTACATTAACTTAAGAGAAGAGCTAGTGATTTTTCGTGAAAAGAATTTCGCAACAACTTGTTTCAATGCCTTACGTGCACACCTGCAACTCTGGTTCGTGGTTATTGGCAGAATATAGTAGGGCAGAGGCGTGGCTCATTTGACTGTACCAACCAGAACATTGTTACAGCGACATCACACGTCCGTGATTGGAGGGTAGGACCCCGAGACGCCTAAAGTTAAAAACTTTTAATCACTGGCCATGGAGCAAAGGAACAGATGTCCACATAAGGCATTGAAACAAATTGTTGCAGAATTGTTTTCACCAAAAATCACTGGCTCTATAGAGTTACACACTGGCAGTGATTGTGGGAAATTAGTTCCATACTTAACTGTCCAATCAACGCTCTAATAAAATCTAAACTATAAACAGATCATTTTAGTATACTTATTTGGGTCACTGTTAGTCAATTGTTGGCAATTTTTATTGCCAAAAATGAATTTACGTTTAGTTCTCTATCAGTACGTTTATACCATCGACCGAACGTTTAGTTTCGGAAACTCAACTTTCGAAACCAAAATTTTGGCAAAGTGTCAGTATGTTTACACCAACACACGAAAGTTCTGTTTCCGAAATCTCACTTTGTAAACTGAGGTTTCAAGGAAGTGTTTATACCATACGTGAAATGTCAGTTAGGGAGACTTATATTTGAGTGTGTCGGAAACAACTGCGGGTGTCAAAATAAGTGAAGACTTAATCAGATTTGAACACTAAAGTAAACACTAACAGTAAACAAACCGGAAACGGATAGAATATTGAAGATATCACACTCATTTACCTACTCCAGTGGAAAATTTAGCTCATAACGAACCTATTTGCATTTGTGAAATTTCAGTTGCTACTAACTTCTTAACACACAATCGCTACTAATTTCTTACCACTCAAATTTGTTTATTTATACTGCAGCTGCTGTCACACTAATTTTTAACATTTCACTTACTTTGTATTTCCCACACAACACAATATCTTTCAACCAGCTACCATAGTATTTCGTTTCTGGCCGGATTTGAGAGAAACCTCACTTTAGGCGTTTACATTGCACACGAAACTTAGCTTTCGTCACGAAACTTCACATTCGCGCCATTTACACGGCACTCGAAATAGCAATTTCCGATAGTTTCGTTTGTCGGTGTAAACATACTGTGTACCACACTTCGAAACTGCAGTTTCAGAAACATGTAGTTATTTCGTCAACGAGAAATGGCAGAAAATAGCACGAGCATGCACGAGTCAATACATTTACATATATATTTTTTTCAAAAAAGAATGGAAATGTAAGAAGAATCAAGAAAATATATTAATTAGTTATTTTAAGACACGTATAATTCTTCTATTGACATAAAAAAAATTATATTCACTAACATTTGCTTAAATTCAGCTCTAGGTCATATTCATATTCAGTGTAGCTTAAAAATGTTATACGCATATAACGAAGGTGATATTATGTTGTATATTATATCGTAATGTTTAAAACATCGTTTTGTAATTGATCTATGTAGTACCCTGTTTATATCGTCCACGAAACGCAACTTTCGTCACGAAACTTGAATTTAATTACAAACTCATGTTTCCCTTAGCAATGAAACATAGCTTACGCGTTGTTTACACCGCACTCAAATATCAGTATGTGTGTGTATATATATATACATACATAGGTTACGTAATGTTAGGTCAAGAAGTACAGTATATGAATAATACGGGCTGGCACTTAGGCTACTATCAAAAGCTACTGTTAAGGCTAATATTACACTGACGACTATTAATATAACTTCTACATTGTTTCATATCGAAATCCTAACATCTCAAGGAATTGTTACTATACGACTTTTATTTACTTGCGTTTCATGTGCACGTACCATTGTTTTGTGGTGCCGCCGTTGACGATCCACCAGTTTGAAGTTGCCAGTTGATATTAACTTTAGCTGTAACAACCACAGGTTTAAGTCGTAATAGAGAACATAGTAAGCATCAGTCAACTAATTCCTAGTTTTTTATTTCAATTATGGAGTGCACCCTTCTGTAAATATAGATCTTGAGTTAGTTTAGCTAGATATGATAACGGGGGGAAATGACAGTCATACAGATTGTTGTGTGTTGTTGTTAAATTATTATTTTATATATTTTTAAAATTAATTTAAAAGCTTATTACTTACTTACACAAACGTCCAACGAAAATAGTATCTTATCATAATATTTACTTCACATTTATTAAAATATTATGGCTTTAAAATTCCTTAAGTGCTTAAGTGTTGCATGTTCCCACGAAATACCTTACACATATAAATATCAACCAAAATCAAGAAATCTTTAAAACTATAAATTCCAATCAAGCCTAGACAAGTGAGTTTACCAGACTATGAGGTGATGGGCAAACCACATAAAAAAAGCTTAGTTTACTGACAAATTGTACAAACCTGATCATGTTAGAAATTTAGGATTTTATTGCCTAGCTGTTTGCGGTGAAATAGGAATTATCATAATCGACGTATAGCCGAAAATATTTCTTCCTCATCCCCCCCCCAAAAAAAAAACCCCAACCCATCCCTGCGTGGTCTTGCAGACCTGTTAAGGGTTTTCAAGTGCGATAAAATCATAATTTTATGTGTGTGTACATATATATGGAATATTGTTAGTTTTTTAGACGATACTTGTGAGTGCAATTTTCTCTTACAAAACAATTTTAGGTGGTATAGTTATCTCATAAAGGTGCGTCAAAGTCATAACTTGTATGTTCTGCTGCCATGCAAATAGTGAAAACCAATTTACTTATGCAAGTGAAATAATTCACAGTGAAATAACATGCCATGGAATACATAATAAAACATTAAGAAACATCTCGGGAACTGTTTTTATATTTCAAAAAATTTTTGAATTTGGCACATTTTTCTGTACTTCTGTGATTTATTAAACAATTCAAAATATGGCATTGTGCGTTTTTAAAGGTTTTATTACGTAGCTCATTGGATGTAAGTTCACAGTGAATTATTTCGTTTAAGTAGATTGGTTGGTTTTCATTATTTGCACGGCAGCGTAACATGCAAATTTTGACTTTGACGCACCATTATGAGAAAACTATGAGAGATAAAATTGTTTTGTAAGAGGAAACAACACTCACAAGTATCGTCTACAAAACTAACTATATATATATAATTATAATTTTATCTTACTTTAAAAAACCTTAAACAAATAGTTTCCAGATTCCGTTGGCTCCGCGCAATATCGGCCTAACGACCAATGCTAGGTACCCGCGTAAGGCGACAAACATTTGAAGATTGCTGCAGGTATTTAACAGCCTCTTAAGCAGCATTCGCCAGCAATAGGTGACACTGTCCAGCAAAATTGCGCAAAGCCAATCGAAAATCAGTATGTGTGCTGGAAAGAGGCCTGGCCAATAGAGAATCTTCCACGATATGCCGCGGCCAATCAAACCTGAGGTCTTTGTCTAGAACCTCGTGCAGCCAATAACCGACCGAGTACGCTTACATCCAGAATGCTGTTTACCTTCTGTATCCTTTGTAAAGGCACAATTTTTTTTGCGTATCGATTCTATACTCTGTCCACTCTAAGGTTGCAGCAGAAATACAATTTTATAACGATATAAATCAAAGTAATTAATTATATATTAATTCCTCACATTATTATTGTGTCGTAACACAGTTACCTTGTATTTTTTTTAAATATTTCAAATGAAATTCGTGCTGTGCAAAAATTGTATTGTCATTGACTTGAATGAATTAGCTGCAATCTTAGAATGGATAGAGTATAGGTCAGGTTGAACCCGTGTTTGAATCCCGGCAACGGCCGTTCTTATTTCGGTTTTCCATGGTATCTCGAAATTGCCCAAACCGAATGCTGGGATGATTCCTTAAGGCCATTCCACCCTGTTTCTACTTTTTTTATACGCTTAGACGAGAGCATATGTCAAAAATATGTTTGGCAGTCTTGTCCGAAATGGTTTTTGCCTTTATAACTAATTTTTTAAATTTAATATTATATGGTATGGACTAAAAAGTCAACTAACCAGAATTTCGCTGATTACATAATTAGATGAAACTATAGTACTATACTTACTGCTTAGAAAATATCAGCCAACACGGAGAAACCCATTTTACACAAAACTGCCAAACAGATTTTTTTATATCTGCTTTCGTTTAAGCGTTAAAATTTTATATCGCGAAAAAAAAGTAGAAACGAGAGGTCGTGGTCTTAAGGGCACCGCCTACCTGCGCGTTACAAGCTCAGAAATGGCGGAGACATAAGGTCGACCTTAAAGGGCGCATTAAATGCCGCGTCGCCTCAACGAGCCAAGCGCTGAACTAGCGTGCAAGCTTCCCGCCGAACGGTTTTTACTATGGGACACTAAGCGGTGACCATATAATTTTGTTGGTGTTTGGTGGCGCACAAAATATATGTTCACCCAGACCTACATCTTTACAAAGGCCACTGCCGATTCCTCTTCCAGTTCCCTTGTCACTGTGTCAAGTTTGTCTCCTCGTCTGTCATGACCTAGCTGTCGACAAAGTATAAATCCCACTTACCTTACCAAGGTGAATGACGACAGTTACCTGGCCATATGCGAGTCATAACACCGTCCTCCGTGTCTGAAGTATCCTCGAACACGATGCTGTCTTCTTGCTGAGAAGATGGCAGCATCAGCATCAGCGAGAAGAGGGCTCCCATGATCCATAGCGACTGCATTGTGCTGCCCATTAAAAGGCAAGTCAATTTAAATATTCAATTACTCTATGCAAACACATTAAACGTATACTTTTATTCACACCGTGTTATTCTAAGGTGTCGAAGATGATAGGACCTTCCAATTTATCGTGGGCTTTGAACTACCAGTACACTAACTAGAAATTTTATTTTATTTTATGAAAGTTGAATGTGCCCTTGAACGACACAATACATTGGTAGCGGTACACGGGGGAAAGGGGGCAGGAGTCGGCCATGGCTTGTTTAAGTAACCATCCCAACATTTGCCTGGATTGATTTCGGAAAACCTTGGAAAGCCGAGATCAGGATGACCGGTGCCGGGGATCGAACCCGAGTGTGAGACGAGTGTACTGTTCCACCGTGCTCGTTATGCATCACTGAAATAATAGTATTGTTGTAGGTACCATGCTTCTGTTAAAATAGGGACAAACAGTCCAGATAGATTTCCGTTACTGCATTGATTGTCCCTAACAATCTGTCCTGTAGAAGGAGTAGAGAGCATCTTTGTTTTACAGAACAAATTGTTGCTTCTACTGAACAGATTGTTGGAGGAGCAACGCCGATATGGAGTTGAACTTGAATCATCAACACCTCATCAGGGTTTTCGTCTCACGTCCAAAATAATCTCTGCTGATACGACTTTTGAAATTTTTTAAGTAGTGTACCTGTTTACCATGCACACATGTGACGTCACTCATCATTTATTGCAAAACTGGGAATATTTGTTCTCCTATATTTATACTAAGATGGAGAAATTTTATCAGAAATGTAGGCAAAACGCTTATATTATTATTGTTAACCATCAAAGTGATAGTACAGATGTAAGATGCTACTGAATCACACCAAGAAATATGGATGTCTGATTTTCATTGGTAAACAACTAGGGTTCTTATGGTGTAGAATTGATCCTAAACGGAGCATACATATTTTTAAATTGAACTGAATAATATGTTAATTGTCAATAGCATTTCATGCATACTATATTGAGACCTAGCAGTGCAGTGGTGTAAAATACTTGTCTCGCATTCAGAGGAACCCTTATTTAATTCTTGGTCCGGACATGATTTTGGTTTTCTTTGTTTTTCCTAGCTCCCTCCTGGAGTATGCTGAATTGGTTCGTATACATTCATCACGGACACTTACTCTTCCTGAGCCACTATAACGACATGGCTCTCAGCCATACTTCTTTACTAACTGCCCGTATATTAAGAAGTAGACTAACAAACACATAGTAAAATTGTCAATGTCATCAAACCTACTGTACATAATAAAACTCGAAAAATGACTGTCAGACAACGCACAGCTTGAACCGATGGGTCTAACAGTACGAAATTTTGCACAGTAGCACTTTATGTAGCTTAGGTGAGCACTAAGAAAGGATTTTTATAAGTTCATTCCCTAAGAGGGGTAAATAAGGGAAGAATATTTGTTTAGGAAGTTCCAAAAAACTCTAACATTTGAGGAAAGTCGGATTGTTTCTGAGATTTTGCCGATTTTAAATCCCATCGGACACACGTTTAATTGTTTGGTAAAATTATAGATTTTTCACACTCTTGTTGAACTGAGTTACGCGACATAAGAGGAAAATATCCTCCATAAACATGGTTTATTGATCTCAGCATATTAAACTTAAAGAAGGAACTGCTGACAGTTATTTCTGTTAGCTTTTGGGTATTTATTTATTTTTCATGTGTTCATGCCACAATTTTAAAACGAAGATTGAACTTCCACGAGAATGAGCAACATAGTATAAGTTGATTCAGTGTGCGCTTCGTTTTAAACTGAACATTATTTTTAAATACGCCACTGCGAACGAATGCTGCAGTGTTGTAAAAAATTAAAATAAAACAAGTAAAAAAGAAAGAAAAGCCATTATTAGCTGTTGTCACTAAACACACAACACACAGACAATATTTGGAAAGGAATAAAATCGTATCCCGAAATACGACACGAAAGTAAAAATTAAAATAGAACAGTAACAACACAAAATAATTCCGAAACGGAATACAAAAGTGGTACGAAGAAAGACGGCACAACAAACAAAACCACAATAAAATAAAACAACAAAATAAGGTGTATGAAAAATGACGATAAAAATGGACGAGGACAACCGTGACAACACAAATGAGGAGAGACGCGGCTGGACGTGACCACAGACGACGCAACTAACAGAAAACAGACCAAAAGTAGCATGCTTCCTTCGAAAACAACAGATGCGACGTTTCGGGAAGTAAGAAGAAATGCTCCCGTCTTCAAGAACACGTGCAGACTGAGAGGAACTTCAGCAAACTGGAACGAATTGCCTTATTTCAGCCATGTTTGCTCAATCCCAGCAAGCCGTAATGCAATGTCATCTCATTTACGTGTTTCCTGGAGCGAGTGATTTTTGGTGTAAAGAATTCTAAAACTACTTGCTTCAGTATCTTACGTGGACACCTGTAGCTCTGATTCTTGTTCAGTTATTGACCGTTTTTAACTTCCTTAGACGCCGACACCATTGGACGTTTAAGGGAAGCCACTTAGTCCGGACTGAGCAAAATTACAACTGGGGTCGTTTGAAAATGATACAAGACAAGTTTACTCGTATCTAAGTTTGTCAATAACTCGATTCACTCCTAGCAAGCCTTGCTTGAAACCATTGTAAACTATGCTACGGAACGAATACTACGTGTAGGACAAGCGAGGAGTTACGGCTTGAAAGTTATTCTTACATTTTGGCAAATACCAATGTATCGTTATGGCGACAAAAGAAAATTACTTTTCAAAACAGCAACGTATATTTTCTGTGTGGATGAATGGGTACGCCTTGCACTGTTCATAATCTCTGAGTACGTAACTAAGACTATGAATTCAATTGTTAAAATGACTGGTAAATAATTAAAAGATTTCAGTTTAAATAACTTATATGTGTGTTTTCCGTTTCAAGTTATATAGTGAAATATTCACACGAAGACAATCAGCACACTTCAATTCAGTGTTAATTAAAACTGCGTAGTAATTATAACCTCTGTATTGTCTTGGTACAAAAAATGACGCATAAATACTCTGCTGCTGCCGTAGTTAGCTATATTTTTTTAAAAGTTATACAATGTTATGGCAAATTTTTAGGGACAAGTAATTTCGCGAAAATATGTTTGCACCAAAATGTTTCAGTGTCTTACGTGCACACCAGCAGTTCTGCTTCGTGGTCAGTGATTGGATGCCGTAACACCCAGCATCTGGGCGGTTATACCTGCAAATCACAGATGTGCGATGCCGCTGTTAACTTTGTTCTGATTGGCACAGTCAAATAAAATACGGATTTTCACAAACAAACACAGCCTATACCCCATGAAGCAGAGCTGCAGATGTGTACATAAGACATTGAAACATAGTGGGGCAAATATCTTTTCGCGAAAATTTCCTGTCCTTACTTATTTTCAAATCAAATCCCGATGTTTCAAAACCCTGTATTGCTCGCAGGATTTCGACTGTCTGCTGTTCTAGTAAACATTTCGTAAACGCATTTTATATATATATATTAGGGAAGGGTCAATAATTAGTAATTTGAGAAACACCACATGTCACGTAATTCATAACAAGGGTTTGTTGATATTTATTCTGCAATACGCGAAACTGAAATCTCGAACACAGACGTGACACGTATGTCAATTTTTAGATGATAAATAAAAATATACATTTTCAGTATAGCTTTATTTAACAACTCTTTCTTGAAAGTGACATGTGATGTTTCTCAAATGACTGATTGAATTATACTAAATGTTATAAAGCTAGTTGCATGACGTAATTAGGAGTTTAAATAAATTGCTGGTATTACAAAACATTGAAGGCGCTTTCATGATATGAAGGTGACTTTATTTTCGGAAATCAAATTTAAAAGGCGCAATATTTTTTTTTTTCGGTAAAGTTTTTAAATGTAATAATGTTTCCCTTTGCCTAGTCTAGCTTTATATCTCACATTTTATTTTACCCTTTATTAACTAGTGTAACTAGTGGCAGAAGTATTCCTTTGCCAAACTTGTACGCAAAAAAATTCGATTATGCTCCTAACATGTAATAGTGTACACATTCAGTAGGGTAGGTTAGCAAAAAAATGTAGGTTTGAATCACGGTTGGTCATAAAGAGGAACAGAAGAGACTCACCTGGAGACGATTGTCACGGTGTCAGGTCTGGTAGCGCACTGTGGGCGAAGATAGCCTCATCGGCAGGATATATGCAGGACACGCGCCCCTTGGTGTCCTTGCCATCCACGTCGGGACAATCACGCATTGTCACCGCGCCTTCGACGGCCTCCCTCTGCCCCATCGCCATCGCCGATCAACTCCCCCGCCGTTGCGTCACCGCGGGAATAACGTGTCACGCACCAGGGGGGAGGCGAACCTGCGACCTCGAGAGGCGCCGCCTGTGGACAATGCGTCCTGGCGAGAGGGTGACGCGACGCTTGTGGAAACTGTCAAACATGGGTCGTCATAACCTCGACCTCGCACAATGCGCCGCGTGGACGGACAATGGTCGTGCCCACGCGGGGCAAATTAATACTGGGAATTATTGCCTTGAGATCGCCATCAGCATGGTCACCCGACACAGGCGCTGAGCTTCAGTGATTGAAAAAAATTTGCACGTAGTTCCCGCCTTCAGGCAGGGTCGACCATCGGCGGGCAATCGCTGTCTTGGAGTAACTGTCGGAGCCATGGGGGTGAAACTTGAATACGACGTCGGGGTCTTGCTTTGTGTTGTGCTAAATGTCAGTAGCTAATATGAGTGCATCACTTTTGCCTCTACCCATAATTAACTACTCGTTTGTTTACTTAATTCAAGTTAATTAAAATGGCAGCAAGGCGAGGTGGATTGTTGTTGTTCATTTGTACATTTTTATCTCAATTCACTTGAAATCCTCAATAAAGGAAACTAAAAATTATGAAACATCGGTAGCCCAGTGATTTGCAGTGAATCCCATGTTTTAACTTTTCTGTGGTTCATTTTGCTTTCTTATGCCGATTTCATTTAAATAACTCGTTATGAGTGACAAAGTGCTTTACGATATTTATTATTTGATTTATTAATTTTTGTTTTGTATCTTTTGTCAGACACAAATATTGAGAAAGGAAATTAATGTACCAAGTAATGGTGCTGCAGTGTGATGTCCAGCGGAGAAAACAAGTAGGGAGTGGTTACGAAGTATAGAAGGGCATTGGGAATGTTGGGAAGGGTACTGAAGTGTTACTGTAAGCCTGGTGAGGATAAAGGCATATTTCACAATGGTTCGGCCAGTATTGGAGTATAACGGGGCAGAATGGGACCCAAATGTAGAATTTGAGGTGCAGGAGATGGAGAAGGTGCAAAGAACGAGACTGGTGGGTAAGTGCAGCATTGTGAACGCTACCAGAAGCGTCGCGGCTGTCTTGCTTAAAGAATTGTTGTGTCGCAGCTGTTGTGTAGACCTCGTTGGGGCATTGTGAATCCACTTTAGACATAACATAAAATAACCTAACCTGACCAGACATAGAATTACCTTACCCTAACCAAACAAAATCTAAACAAACAAACTCAAACCACATCTAACATAGCTTAACCCAACCTAACCTAATCCAAATCAAATAACCATAACGAAACAAACCTGAACTAAACCAACCTAGCCAAACAACAATACAACCTCACCTAAAATAATATAACAAAACTCTAACAAACTCAACGTAACCCAACAAAGCCCAATATAACCTAACGCAACCTAACCTAACACAACCTAACATAACCTATCATAACTCAATCCACTATGTTATGTGCCATTTGTTGCACAGTTGCGCACTAAGTTGCACTTTCTTGCACTATGTTGCACTAAGTTGCACTTTGTTGCACTATGTTGCAGTAAGTTGCACTTTACTGCACTATGTTGCGCGACATAGCACTAGGTTGCACTAAGTTGCCCTTTTTGCATTATGATGCACTAACCTGCATAACACAACATAATCCAACCTAAAATAACCTAACCAAAACTCTACCTAACCCAAACCAAACATAACCCAACCCAACTTACAACAAACCCAAACTCAACTCAACCTAAGCTAACTCAACCTACATAACCCAAGCTAACCTAACCCAACCTGACCTAACCCAACCTAACCTAACCCAACCTAATCTACACTACATAACCGTACCCAACCTAACCTAACCCAACTCTACCTAACCTAACACAAACTAACCTAACCTAACCCAAACTAACCTAACCTAACTGTACACAACCTAACCTGACCTTACCTAACCTGACCTTACCTAACCTGCCCTTACCTAACCAGACCTTACCTAACCTGACCCTATCTAACCTAACCCAACCTAACAAAACCTAACCTGACAAAACCTAACCTAACAAAACCTAACCTAACAAAACCTAACCTAACAAAACCTAACCTTACAAAAGCTAACCTAAAAAACCTAACCTAACAAAACCTAACCTAACCCATCCTAACATAAGTCAACCTGACCCGAATTAAAATAAATCAACCTAACCTAACCCAACTTAACCCAACCTAAACCAACCTAACCTAACCCAACCTAACCTAACCCAACCTAACCTAACCCAACCTAACCCAACCTAACCTAACCCAACCGAACACAACCAAACATTACTCAACCCACTATGTTATGTGCTATTTGTTGCACTGTGTTGCACAAAGTTGCACTATGATGCAATAGCCTGAATAACACAACATAATCCAACCTAAAATAACCTAACCAAACTCTACCTAACCCAAACCAAACATAACCCAACCCAACTTACAACAAACCCAAACTCAACTCAACCTAAGCTAACTCAACCTACATAACCCAAGCTAACCTAACCCAACCTGACCTAACCCAACCTAACCTAACCCAACCTAACCTAACCCAACCTAACCTAACCCAACCTAACCTAACCCAACCTAATCTACACTACATAACCGTACCCAACCTAACCTAACCCAACTCTACCTAACCTAACCCAAACTAACCTAACCTAACCCAAACTAACCTAACATAACCCAAACTAACCTAACATAACCCAAACTAACCTAACTGTACACAACCTAACCTAACCCTACCTAACCTGACCTTACCTAACCTGCCCTTACCTAACCTGCCCTTACCTAACCTGACCTTACCTAACCTGACCCTATCTAACCTAACCCAACCTAACCTAACCCAACCTAACCTAACCCAACCTAACCTAACCCAACCTAACCTAACCCAACCTAACCTAACAAAACCTAACCTAACAAAACCTAACCTAACAAAACCTAACCTAACAAAACCTAACCTAACAAAACCTAACCTTACAAAACCTAACCTAAAAAAACCTAACGTAACAAAACCTAACCTAACCCATCCTAACATAAGTCAACCTGACCCGAATTAAAATAAATCAATATAACCTAACCTAACCAAACTTAACCCTACCTAAACCAACCTAACCTAACCCAACCGAACACAACCAAACATTACTCAACCCACTATGTTATGTGCTATTTGTTGCACTGTGTTGCACAAAGTTGCACTATGATGCAATAACCTGAATAACACAACATAATCCAACCTAAAATAACCTAACCAAACTCTACCTAATCCAAACCGAACATAACCCAACCCAACTTACATCAAACCCAAACTCAACTCAACCTGAGCTAACCCAACCTACATAACCCAAGCTAACCTAACCCAACTCTAATTTTCCCTTTTACATTTCAGTACTAATTTTAGTACAAAATGAACCGTCTCCTTACGAGTCTTATACAACTGCCGCACGAGCGTTGTTGCTGCGCGCTAGGAAAAAGGTTTTTCTAACCTAAACGTGCGTTCAATATCTCTATCTACGAAGAGAAAATTTATTTAAAATTATGCTTCTTTATTTGCATTTTTTTTAGATATCATGCTTAGAAACGTGGTTTCGACAGGCACTTCAAAATGGCCAGAAACGGTTTTATCAGACTGCTGTCATGTAAAATATACCAATCGGAACCGTAAAACGAAGTTAGACAAGCGGGCACTGGACTTGACTGTGTAGTTTCCATAGATAATATAATAGGTCACCGCTTAAAGTCCCAAAGAAAAAAGCCAACGACCGAAACACTGACGCCCTGCGCATAAAGTTGATGCGATTTTTGAAGCCCGAGGCAGTCTATTTTATCGCCTGTCTGTCTCCTAATCTCAGTCGCAGTATCTAGCACCAGCTGTGTAGGTCTCTTAGCGCACGTAAACTGGTTAAAACCAGTTCTGCAAAAGTGTACAGTTTACTGTGATTATCCTATACTTGTGTAGCTACCTGAGCCTGCCATCATTTGTCAAATATAATGAAGGCAAGGAAATATACGGATGTGTTCGAAATTGTTATAAAAATCTTGTAGAGCGTTTCTTAATTTACTCACATACTACCCGGAAAATATTTTGCGATGAAGATATGTTGAGAATAAAAGATAAGCTCGCAATTCGCCTTAACGGGACGCGGGGGTGCATACGCCCAAGAGCCGCACTATTTAAGGGGATGTCCCAGTAAAATTTTAGCTAGTGATGCAAGTGTCTACAGAAATACACGTCATTCGTACATCATCATAGTTAACTGTAAGATGTTTAAAAATAATGAATTAGAAAGATGTAACGAATGCTACTACCGTCTCATTTTTTAATACAAAAGATGAAATAAAGCTACAGAAGGACCTAAAAAGCGACAAGTTCCGAATAGGGTATCCACTTAATCCTGTCGGTGTTTTAGGTTTCTGAGACAGTCGCCTCATAGATTGAAGCTTGAATTAAAAAATGAATACTTAAAAACATATTGTTATCGCTTTGAATTTTAAATGACGTGTATCCGCGTAAACCATTGCAACCGCGCGCTTGCTCTCCATTGAAAGCTGTCCAATGCTGCCTCTGTGCGCAGCAGGTCGTTACAGTTGGAGAGGGGAAGTAGGTAACACTAGGAGAAGAAGGAGTGTAGGGTGGCGGGCAAACGAGATAACGAGTACAAGAAGGCTGGAATGGGTTGATAACATGTAGAACCAGGCACCAGCAGATCTGCATCGTATTTTCACAGTCCATGCCCAGTTACCTCTGTTTTCTTGTCGCTACACATAGCCGGCTCAGAAAATTATTAGTCCTGTCCAAGAGTCATTATTTGCGACACACATATATCCGTAAACAGAATACATATATCTATAGATACATATATACGCAGATACCTACATATATATGCTGTACACACGTTTTGCTAGAAACAGACGGCACACACCAGAGTACAGTATTTGTATTAACACTCAAATGTTACGTATTTAAAATCAAATTTCTAATTTAACGATTGATTTTACAGCAAATGAGCGAACGTATTTTGTTTGCAAATGCACCGAAATAAGTTGTCAACAGTTCAAATAATTTTTTTTCTTGATATATCTTAGCCTATTACTATAATAGTGTCTAAACCGTCAC
>PNEQ01011861.1:9413-38089 GCA_003012365.1 Medauroidea extradentata | reverse complement strand
ATCCAAATTTGGAAAAATCAAATTTGGAAAATCCAAAAACAACATGGCGGATGTGACGTCATCAAACATGGCGGACGTGACGCAATCCAAGATGGCGGACGTGACGTCACGTGGCGGCGGCCATGTTGATTGCGTCATCGGTACCACGGCACCACATCCTGAATCCTGTGTGCTTAAACCCGCTTTTCTTCTCTACTTATAATCTGTGTGCTATTAACGGTCAATGTGACCACTTCGCAATGCATCGTATCTCATTAGTAATTAGTGACGGCAGTAAACTCAGCTTGGCTTTCAAATACCTGTTAAAAGCGTACACGTGTCCTGATTGGTTCTGAATATCAAAGTTTGGTCATAAACGAAGGCACGAGCATAAATCCAATACAACTAGGAAACTACATACTTCAAATATAATGTTTCTCAAACTCTTTCAAAATAAAGATGTCCTAAGAATTTTTGTGATAGAATGAAAATTATAATCATAAATGCTCTAATATTATTTTGTATGATATGCGTTTTATGGGGTTTTTAGATATTTAAGTATCAAAACATAAAAATACCAAATTTTTATGATACGGCAATATTCTCCAGAATATTTCGTAGAACTTTTTGGTTCAAAATTTGAACCTAACATTTTTAACGTTGATTTACCATTTAACTTTCTTCAACGTATGCTTCATGGCATGTCTCTTAAAATATCCGTATAAGTGCAAGCAACAAATTAATCGTATAGACTTAATTGTTTTCATAATGTAACTTCTACGGTTACAATTAAACAAATGTATATGTTGTTACTCCCCAACGAACTGTCTTCAGAAGTGCTACTTGCCCGTGTGTAGTGTGCCCCTCCCTAGTGAATGCTGACGACGCCACTGATTGTGTTACAGGAATGTGTTCCAGTGCGACTGAAGGGCGTGCACATAGTACGACAACCGTATGTGTTCAACATGGTGTTCGCAGTCTTCAAGCCCTTCCTACAGGAGAAACTGCGTTCCAGGGTCTGTCTACTTACATTACACACTTTCTTTGCCACAACAGAAATAGTTGCAGCACACGAAACACTTTTACAATGACACCATTACAGAGAAGCTTCGTCACAAGAAAACAGTCGTGGTAGTAGGCCTATACTAATATTAAAAGAGAAATCATGTCATTATTAGCTTGTAAATGTTAATATGTAAATTTACATTAGTTTATTTATAATATTACTAAAAGTAGCGAAGAAACTAAATGTGTCAGAGCGCGAGAGCGATATAAAGGAGTAAATATAACTCTTGATGCAGCTACATAAATGTCGAATCTGAACAGCCGTTTACGAAAACGTAGTAGGTATATAATATTACCCGGTAGTATTGATTGCGTGACCGCCAGTCGATGAATGTTTACCGAGTCTTTCGAATATGTGTACAGTACATACGAAGAGTAGTATGTCGGCGGCCATTAAAAAATTACGGAAATATCTGCAGAAGCTGTATATTTCAGTCGCCGATCTGGCAGACATTTGTTATTAAACTAGGTTAGAATAGTTCAGATTAGCCTTTTGTACCGCTAAAATAAACGTATATAGCATTACGATTGCGTACTATAAAGGTTTACTGTACAAAAATGCTAGACCATACCTCCAAGAATTTATATACCAATATATTGCAAAGTGAATAATGTTCTCTGACACATAACCGCTGGTTTTTGCTTTAATTGACAGGTTACTATACGCAACTAAATTTAACATGTTAAACAACAATACGATTAGAAAGCGTAGTATTTATTAACGAAAATATTTATTCAATATCTAAATTACTTTCCCTGGCGACATTTTTACATGATAAATCCCTCCAGACTTTTCGTCCAACAAAAACACTACATTCCGACAGCGTATTTCTTTCGTGAAAATACATCCTTAACTTTTACAGCATGTTTTATTTATGTACACATGAGGGAGCCTGTGATTCTTTACATTTTACGCTCGCTTTTCTGTTAATCGTCTGCCGGCTGTTATCCACCCTACTCTGCTCCAGACTAAATCGAGTTAAATATTTAGAGATTTTGCGGGCCGGTAGACTTTTATCGCATGACATTTTTGAGTGATTTTAAGAGTAATGTCTACTCTATTGATTATATCGAGTATGGTTTCCATAAGCGCCTCAAGGGGCGTTTATAAAAAGCTACCAGTTTTAGGCTGGTTGGAGAAAGATTTCAACTAATTTAATTTAAACCGTGTCCCTAGTGAATTTGGACATGTAAACCTAGCTGATTGCGTGTATTTGATCAAAACATGACTGACCTCAAGTGATCTAGCAGTCTTGTCTCGTGGCCTATATTCTCTTGCCATATAGCCACGAGTCTGCTGCGAGCAGATTATTGCACCAATTGTGTTTCAATGTATTACGTGCACATCTGCAGCTCTGTTTCGTGGTCAGTGATTGGATTATTTAAGTCTCACTTGTCTTGGGATTCTACAGACAATCCACAGAGGTTAGTGTTGTAATAAACATGTTCTTATTGGTGCAGTCACATGTCTGAACGAAGACACTCTGCCAATAACCATGAAGCACAGCTGACAATGTTCACGTCAGGAACTGAAGCAAGTAGTTGCATAACGCAATGTGTAAGTTGTGAAGACGAGGAGATGAGGGCTGTGTTATTGTTCCAGATACACTTCCATGGCTCAGACTGGAGGTCCTTACACAAGCATGTGGCTCCTAGCAGTCTGCCAACACAACTGGGAGGAAATTTGAGTATACCTGACGGAACATCTGTCAAACTGCACCAGACACTTTGCCTCTTTGAGGACGAGTTCCAAGGTCAGTCAAGTTGCATGTCGATTTAGGCAGCGGGTTACTGTTTTTACTGTTTGTGCGAGCTTAATTTTTTAAATCCTGAAAGGCAATACCGTTACATATAAACGTCGGAAATTCTTTGTACTATGTAGCCTATTTTTTCAAGCCATTAGTTTCAGTAAATTTTGGCTGGATATCAACTAAATTAAATTTTCTTAAAGTCAATAACTAGCCAAAATTATAGACATTTATGTTTTGAAAAATTAGGCTACATTTTACAAACGATTTACAACATTTATATGTAACCGTTTTTTGATATCTGCTCTCTTTAAGAAATTAAAAAAGAAAACTGAACTAAACATCATAAACAGGAACCATTGGCCTTATTAGCTCGTACACTCTCATTTCATTATATTTTTTAACTCTAGGTCATCTGTTTACATGCATGTGTGCGTCAAGATCCATGCAAAATGTTGCACATGTTTAACATTTATGATCCACAGAAGAGGCTTTAGTGTTATTTGACATCATCAGGGAATGAGAAATACTCTTAACATTAACTTTCACGTGTTACAGAAAAATAATAGACATCGTATGTGGAGGGTACCCGAGGACAGGGTATCGTACCCAGAGTGCAGATTATTGACTGGACGCTCGTAGACATATGCATATCCTGATATACGACATGAAGCCCTACAATTGAGAAGTGGCGGAATGAGAAATACCGGGGAAACGGGATATCCCCGAGAAAACCCGCACCCAGCGACAATATCCGCCACATTCCCACGTGCGAGGAATCATCTTGGTGGGAGCCGACTGTTATGGCCCCTACATGTAGCAGAATACTACATAGGCAAGCACTTTATGTTTGTTTATTATTTAATTACAGCCAATAAAATTATAGATTTACCTACATCGCCATTTAACACATTTCAGCCAAAAACTATCGATTTCAATCCAATACAAGGTTTACACGGTGACGGGTGTCGTCCTCTGTCAGAATTGGATATTAAATTGGTTTTAAAACGTCATCGCCGCCTTATTTCCTTATTTCATCTCAGACAGTTAATTCAACAAACTTAGAGAATACTTAAAACGAAATCCAATAAAAATAGTCTCTAAAAATTATCAACCCATGCCCAGCTTTCTTGTCACACAGAGTGAAGGTTTCATACGAACATTATCTTAGTTTGTAAATATTTAAAGAATTGCGTAGATCGTATCTGCTCGATAAATTATCAAGCGTTAATAATGATGGAATAAGAACTTTGTACAGTTATAATATCAACACAGACTTTAGATTTACAAAAAACATATAATAGTCTGTGTTAATATAAATGTTTAAGGAGAGGGTTATATCCGCTCATTCTAGATCTCGCTTGGGTTCAAAAACAAAACCTGGCACATCTGGTTGAAATAACGGAACGACAGTTTGACTTCCACACAAACACACAGAGAAAATACTTTTCTAATCCCAACATTTGTTTATGCGCTAATACAATTGTACTTAGACAAATACTTTGTAATTAAGACTTTACTGAGTCATAGGAATTGCTCGTTTAACACTTATAGCGACTCATTAAAACCTGGAACTATCATTATTATGAAACAGTTCCATCTATGTTATTAAAGTGATTTAAAACTCAAACAGAATGTTTATATACTTGTAAAAAAATTAATCGATTTAGTTAATGTTTATTTTTATAACATTTTATGAGGCTGTGCCTTTCCATGACATGAAGGGGAACATACATATGTATTTGTACATTGTGACTTTGGTCTCTCCCATTGCTTCCCTTCGACTTCCACATTTATTTATAACATATGGTGCTGCAGAAAACTAGTGAAGCCTCGTTAATACATTCCTTATTAATATTAGGTAGTCAGTAATAATTTCTGGTTTTCTACCTCCTTGGAAAGAGACGTGACTTTAGATATCAAATTTAACTGAAGCGACCTTCAACATTTAATGTATCTAAGTTCAGCGGATTGGACTCCCAAAACCGAATATATTATTAATCACAACTGGGTGGACCCCTGAATTTTAGCTCCTAAAAAAATTGCAAGGTGATTCCGTTAGCCTCTTTTACTCTACCCTTGCATTCCAGATCTACACCATTCTCACCTCATACCAAATCTCACCAGCCAAAATAACTGCAAACCTTGCTGTTTAGTGCTGCCATTATGTCTTAACTCACTCCAGCTGTCTCATCCTTGCCTCAACACTTGTAAGCAGGCACTCAACTGTCTTCCACTGGAAGAGTGCGGTTGTAACTGTGATGTTTGTTTGCAGAATACACGCAGTATGGTTACAAGACGTAGACCTGCTTCCTGCAACAACAACTGTGGACTTCGCTATGTGCTCGGCTCGCTGGGAGATCTCTACTGACACGTGCAGACACTTGAAGAGAACACATGTTGTTATCACATGTAGCTGGCAACATACTGCTGAACTGTAACCATCACTATGAACACTGACATGTGACAACATTCGCCGCTATACTCTGCCATGTCTCAGAGCTCCTCTACCTGCTTGTTTGTCTCGAGTGAATGTGTAAGAACTGACATTCATTTGACTCGTACTTAGATTACAACACAGTCAACTATAAATGTGCCCATGATAAGATGGTGTGTGTGATGTAAGACTTCGAACCCCCATCATAATGGATTCATTGATTTCTACGAAATATTAAATCACAAGAAAGTCTATTTTTACATTACTAGGTTACAAATATAAAACTTAAGAAATCGTAATTCAACTGTTAACGTTGCAGTGTACAGTCGTTAATCGGAATTGATATGATACATACATTAAATATTGTCAACGTTAAATTAGGCACTTTTCAAATCTACTTTGCTATTTTATTTGGGTCATTTATGTTATTACGTGACTATTCCGTTTGAAAATTGTTACGTAATCAGTATACGCACATCACGTATTTTATAATTAAATTTACGCCAAAGGATACAATAAGAAATATATTTTTGACTGTATTGAATGTTGTAAGTATACTTTACATTAGGCAGCATACCTGTGTTTCATTAAAAATAATCCAGAAACATAAGCACACAAGAAAGGACGTGAAGTGGAACGTAAGAACATAAGACTAGCACGTGTTGCATTGGAGAATACGAGAGGAAAATTCGACACATTAAGGCCATGAATCAAAATATCGTTCAGTGAAATAACTCGTAGTTTATTCGCAGTTTGTGGACATTATCGCTGTTCAAGTCCCGAAACTCAAATATAAATAACGAAATCTCAACGAAGATGCACTAAGTTTGGGTTCCAAGGTTTTACAACATTTATAAATTTAAAAAAAAACCGTCTGTAATTATTTTGTGTGCAACACGTAACGAACTTTCATTTCAATAGCGACAGTGTGTTTATTTTGTCTTTGAAAGTCGAGATAAATATTTTAATTTGTAGGTTGATATAATTATAATAAAATGAAGTAGAAAATAGTTGTGTTTCGACGAATGCTATCTGTTATATTCCTGACTGCTCTGCAGTGACTTGGTTGCGTACTGTAACGCCTGAAATAGCTGCAACCCATGAGGCTATAGTATGTTGATGGTTGTCTACCTGTAGGGGCAAAGTAGTCTTCTCGCACACAACCGTGCAGTGACAACCTGGCCTATCATATTGTTTATTAATTAAGTCTTTCTTTCCTTTCTTCTAGAAGTGCTTCGGACTTTTTATACGATATTACATATTTATCCGTTCATTTTAATGTGCGTCGAGCCATTATGGTTTCTTAAATTAACGCGATGCAGTTCCACCACACTGGGAGATATGAAAGATGTGTTTTCAGTGTTATGTATGATTCTGTTATTGACGTGTTTTAACATAAACAATCGTAATTTTATATTTATGTGTGTAACATTGTTTGTAATAAATATTGGTTAAAAATATAGTTTTTATTAATAATTTTAGCTGAAAATCCATTTCAAGTTCGAATAATACAGTAAAAATTTAGTGAATAATAATTTAATTTACGGTAAAGTACCTATACCGCATTCATCCCTCAATTTGATGCACCAAATATATAGGTCACGAATAGTTTGGAAAAAAAAAATATATTGTTCTAGAAAAATGTTTGCACAAAAGGTGGTAACACTGACACTGAATGATATATTTTTTCCGTGCTGGCTTTCAAGACCTTGTTGAGTTTGAGCCATCGTAAGCCATGTAATTACTGTCTGCTTTCTTATTTTTGTTGTTTGTGAACTCTTATTTTGAATATTTAGTTATATAAAACTATCTGGTAAAAATATATTACCTTGCAGTAAAATCATAAATCAAAATATCTAACTTACAACAATTACGAAGTTAGTGGAGATATAGTGTTGAAATCATAAACACATGCCTGCCGCTTCGGAGACATTGGTTAATCCCTTTGCAAATATTTCTTACTAAATCCGAAGGCATTTGAATGAAGTAAAATAATTGTTGTAAAATGAGTTATTTCAATAAATGTAATGTTATTATTCGTAACTGGAGTAGTCAACCCAAGAGATGAGAGTAAATATTACAATATTACAATACCCACATAACATATTTAGCACAATTCAAGATACATGCAGAATTCTTGCTAGGTACCGAGCTTGTACCAAATGTCATACAAGATTGCATCGTGCAAGAAAGACCGCATAGACTTAGGATAGCAGTTGATGGAACGTGTACTAGTTTTTTTATCATAAGGCCCTGCACTTTGCACGATCGAAGGATTCTATTAATCGTTTTACTCCTGCAATACGGTGAGATTCATACCGATATAGGCTGTTCGAAATAAAGTGAGCATTCATAAAGCCCTGATAGATTTATATTTTCAACCAATTCATATCTTTCCGCGCGTAACGGCTAACGAGGTGAAATATCTAACCTCTCTGGACACGTCACTTGATGTCTCCGCGGGTAAGATAAATTGATCAGTCGATAGGAACCTATATAGTTCAATAAAACGTTTGTTAACGACATAAAGTATAAATACGTCGATTTCAGTTGATTTTATTTCTGTGTGGTTGTAATTAAATAGAAAATACGCGGAACAACATTCAGCCAATCGCTGCCAACCATACAAGTTGTAAGGTAACTATTGATGATGTTGAATGAAATGCTGTAACGACTGTTCATATTTTTCAAAGGTTAAATCTTTAGTGCTCACTTTATCCTGAACGACCTGTTATGAACCATGTGACCCTGGTTCTAGCACAGCGAGCAGTAACCAGACCACCCGGCCAGGAATTACAAAATATTAAACATAAGTAGCTACAAACTGCACGGCAGAACTCTCCACTCCAACAGCGACACGAGTTGCCACACAGGGAGAGATAAAGGGGCGTGTCACGCTACCTACGAGGTATGTCTGCCCCATATCGTCGCCAGGACCACTTCACTACCAAGATGGACCACGACGTCCAGATATACGACGTGCCGATCAGCCTCGGCATTATTAACAAGGTGGGACTGTCATCGTCGTAACTACATTGAGTGGCTCATAAGTAATATATGTCTCTAACTATTCTTGCCTCCCTCCGTAAAGAACATCGTATGGGTAATGTAATAGTTTGTACATATTGTAAATTAAAGCCCTACATGATATTTCGACTACGAGTCTCACTTATATTGTCAGAATCCTTATTATTAAACACTGTGCGTTTTACGTAATACTCTAGAATTACCAAACAAATAAAAATAAGTATTTTTCCGTAAATGTAACAGACCTATAACATAGTTGGGATTAAATCACGGTTACAGCTGCGTGAAGCTAGTTGTATAACAGTCTAACTCAGGTGTTAGAATACAGTAAGGGACGCAGATAAGCCAAAATATCAGAGGTATTACAAAGTACTGTAACAAATAATTGTATATAATATGATCACATTTGTTCGTGAAACTAAATACATAAAAATTACGTAAAATTTATATTAAATCGACAGACGCAACCACCAATGAAGTTAAGGGATAGAACTTGCTGGGAAATATACATGTTTGAAATGTTTCCAAACTAAAATATATTGGCATTCTTGCATGAGAGATCATTTGTAAGGTGTTGTGCAACATTTCAATACTATGTCGTATTAACGCTTATTTATAAAGGTAAACATAGCTATAGTGTGGGTAGAATACACTCTTGAAGCCCAGATACGAGTTTACAGACTCGGCAGTAGACGGTTGAGAAAGAATAACTACTCGAAAATGGAAGCTAAAAAACTGAACTGAGTAAATAGTGTTACATCAACATTGCTTATTCCCTGACTGATCCATTCCGTGTTGTTTTATACTACAAACCTGGTTATATCAGAGAGTAGGAAACCCCAGAAAAATGTTTGTTCTTCTACAAGGGAAATCCTTGGAAACCCAGTTGCCTAAAGAATTCCTTGTAAAATTACGAAGGTTGTTCTAGTAAAAATTACTATGAAAGTATTTGTAAAATAAAATTATTTTTATAGCCTTGTAGGCCTAGTTGTTCTTACAGTAAAGAAAAATTGAAATTAAAATATTTAATTTATTTCATAAATGGCTATGAATATATTTATTAACTAACTTAAAAATATAACTTTCACATGTAATTATTATGAGAGAAAAACTTTGTGGGCGCACAATGACTCGAACCGGCTTTGTAACTGAACTAATAACTACAAGGCCACCTTGATTTATGTACTTTTCATTTTTATCTGTATATATGTTTGGTTTCCAGTTCAATTAGTTTCGAGCACATAAGTAATATGAATATTCACTTTTTACCAGATAAATTCATTCCAGATTATATAATTTGTTTTTAACTGTATGCTTTACGACAAACCTATTTTTTGGTACATTACTGTAAAATACAAAGACAGACTTTGTAAGCTTACAAACAAATTTTGCAAGGAAAGTTTTTTGTAAATTCAAAAACGTTTGTAAAACAACGAAGCAATACCTTGTAAATTTACAGAACATTTTCCCTCCCAATGCAGCAACTTCGTCAGTTATTTCCGTCTTCAGATCTATTATTCATCATCCGCTAGACAGCTGTGAATAGACCGTTCATTCATGCAAGTGTGTAGAATCTGTGAGCTACGCCAGTTATTATTTAATTATTGCCCAGTTGATTGCTAACAGAGTTAAAAAGTATGAACTTTCTTAATTAATATTTTTACTAAAAATGTATGAAAACACGCGCAATGAAGCAAAAGTTACAATCTTCGAACAAATACCAAAAAAAGTGGCAAGAAATTAAAAAGACACATGAAAATCAATATCCATGTAACAAATAACTGGTCAACGCAAACACACGCAAGAAGGGTCCGCAAAAACTTGATATCAGACAGAAAAATGTGAAATACGTGGTTGAAAATAAGTGCTCCTGACAGCGGCGTCATTTCAGGTTTTTCTTGGGGAGGGCAAGAATTTTTTTTTTGCTACAGTGACCTTGTTGCATCTTTTTTTATTAATTAAGCATGTGCAAATTACAAACTTAAATAATAGAACTTCAGTTCTATGTGCTTAACTTAGCATTATTTAAATAACATTATATCAAAAATATATTTTATACATATAAAATTCTAAATCTAGGAGGGTTATTTGCCCCACCCCCTGCCCAACAAATAACGCCCCTGGCTTTTGATTGAAACTTAAGAACAATTGTTTGTATCTTTGCATTTCTTGTGTTTTATTCATTACTCCGTAGTTATTTTTTTTTAATTTTTATATATGTTCGTTTTAAAAATTAAAAGTAGCCTATTGTATAGGCTTAAGTCCCGTATAAACTACAGTTGATTTAGCTGCTTTTATCGTCTTTGTTTGTAGAGCGCTTGAACTATAAATTTTGGTTCGAATAATAACTAGTTTATTCCTGAATTCTTAGTTTTTGTTTACTGAAAATGTGTAGTGCTTAGGTAGCTTACATTATCTATGTGTTTTATCTAGAGGTCATAGGGAAATATGCAATACATATGTATACACACATACACACACGTGTATGTATATATATATACATATATATATATACACACATACACACCGAATTTCTCGAGGTAGATTGGGTGGTTCGAGTGTGTATTTAAGGACAATAGTGAAGTATTATAATTTAACGCAAGATAAGTGCATTTAGTTGTAGGCATACGCCATTACAGTGCTATGTCGTCTCAGAAATGAAGCAAAGCAATAAAGGAATAATAAACTAAAATGGCTCCAGTCAACTCACACGTAATAATAAAATCTAATAATTGTCTAGTTTTGGTTTTATGACGTCACTGCTGCGTCATCCTGTTTTGTGTGCAACATTGCCTTATTGTCTTTGCTGTCTTAATTTTGATTTTGTTTCTGTTCTGTAAATTTTCTAACGTATTTTTTGTTTATTTGTTGTTTACTGTATGTTTTACACAATTCCTCTTGCGATGTTTTATGTTTTATTATTAATGTATATATTTACTACAGATAATTCATTTTATTTCCTTTATTGTTTTTCTTGGTCCACTCGTGGATTTCTAAGACGACATATTACTGCAATTGAGCATGTTCGCAATGTTTAACTAAATTATTCAACCCGTTGTACGATTCTGAATATTTGAAAAGCGAGAAATGTTGAGTATTTTCTTGGGCACCAATGTATAAATGTAATATTCACGTGTTCGACGATCATTTTCTCTGTGTTTTGATATTTGACAAGTGTAATAATGTATCTTGTACGCTCTTACTGAGTGTTGTTATTAATCTGTGACCAGCTGAACCGCGACATATAATCGTTAAGTCATAGAGGTGCAATATGATACGTGATTTATAATGCTCTCTCTCTCTCTCTCTCTCTCTAAGCAAGGTGCGTGGCATCGCAGATCACAGCTGGAGTATAAGGGCCGTATCTATAAACGACTTTCGAATGACAACCAACTGCTATCCCCATAGGGAAAGCATTGGTGAGCAGTTAGTTGTCATTCGGAAGCCGTTTATAGATACAGCCCTAAGTGTTGTATAGAATAAACACATACAGCACAAGGAAGAAGTAGAGATGGCTGTTGTGTTAGGTAGGCGAACTGTATCACACAAGCCTACACAATTTTTACGTTGACCATACCGACATATAGGAGTGAGTGTTAGAAATAAACGTACGGTGAAGTATTTTACGATACATCAGTAGTCGCGTTCCTATACAATCAGTCGTACTGTTGCTACTAGACTTGTGTTGTAACAATACTGAGCACTCGCTCTGTGTAAGCTGAACTATGGTAGGTGTCATAACCTGTGTATACGTTCAAAACTTTCTAAACTGTTTAGCAAATTATTTTACAGTGCATCAAAATATTACATAATTTCTGCTCTTATAGAAGATTTGCATTTGCCGTTAGTCCCTTAGAATCGTATCACTGCCGATATGCCACGACAGTTAATGGTTCACGTCACTACCTAGGTATAGTTATCGGCCACATTTATCGCTCCGAATCACTGTTTTATACATTTGATGTTCCATCACTGAAGGTACAATTCTGTTCGTTTTGTATTTGTAACACGACTAAAAATTTATTGTTCCTAATGTTGCGGAATATTTTTCTTTATGCACTTGTCAACTTAGTAATTTCCCACAAATCATCTCTTGTACTACTGTTCTTTTGCCTTTAGTTATAGATACCTAATGGCAATGTATGGTTAAACGAGCCGATATATTTTCTAACGTCGATAATAAAAGTTTACTAGCGAGCCTGTTAGTTCAGGATAAAGCTACAATAGGCACAATTTGTTTCAGGGTGTTAATATTACAGTATACTGTCAACGGATTGTTAAACTAATAAAGGCTATGTATAAATGATAACAGAAATTATTTTTTGCGATCAACAAAGTCAGAAGAATCTGAAGGTAGTTCCATGTCACCAAACATGCATTTGTTGTAATTAATTTTCTCAAAACTCGGAAAAATACGTGTTTGTTTTGCACCGAGACGTGTTGCAACATCTATATGGGCACACTTGTTCGTATTACAGCAGAGTAAACTAGATTTGTTAGTAAAATATTATTGATCTTGAGATTGCGTCACTCTATGTGTCATTATGTGTTTATAATACGTGTCACTCGCTCAGTACATACTGTAAGAAATGCAAACAATAGAATACGTATTTTCACGTGTGTGTGTTTGTGTGCAGATTGGTGTTAAACCTCCAGATTGAATATAAAGAAATATATTTCAAATATATAAAATAATAATTATGACATCTTAATGCGCAGTAGGGCAGAGAAATTTCTTTGGGTAGTAAGCAAACTAACGCTTGCTTTTTTATTGTTTTGAAATTTACTTAACTTATTTTTCCAACAAGAGTAATCATGAGTTAGTAATTCTTACCATGCACTCTACACCCAGCCAATTCTCTGGTCAAGCCAACTACCCAACATTACAGCTCTAAGAAAACGTATAAACTTGCACGTAACGTGGAAGAAGAACGAATCCCGTTCGCTTGTCATCTAGATACATCAGGAATAACTTATATTGACGTTGTATATATAGATCGTATAGGAGGTTGTATTGGTCCGAACACAACTCAAGGTTTTTTGCACCCAGAATATAAACTCTATAGTTATAGGTTATTAAGGATGAAAAACATTCACACTCGAAATAGTAAACTTATGTTAAAGAACAATGGGAAATAGTATTGCGAATTTCCGTTTAAAAATTTCAACTATTCAGCCTCTCTATTATTACAACTATTATATGTAAGAATATTTATTAAAGCAAAGGTAAAAAGGGTAACGTATTTTGTAATATGTGTACGAATTTTTTTAATGATCAAGACCACAAATAAGTTTTATAAGAACGTATTTTATTACATTTCAACATACAAATACAATAAAAACTTAATTTATACGTCTGGCATGGAAAGTACCGCACTAACTTGAGCAAGCGCTTTTCTTCGCCAGCAGTTGGTAGTCCGATCAAGCGACACAGGCTCTTGGAGAACCTCAACAATGTGTGTCAGTCATGGCGTGTTAGACACTTGAACACTCTTCTCACACTAGTAGTCTTTGCAAACACGTGCCAAGTGCACACTTCTCGCTTGACTTGTCAGGTTTTATCGTCTTAATTCACGTCGTTGCAGCGAAGCAAATAATTTAGTTTAAGGTGATGGGTTTGGTTTGGATCAAAAGAAGTTAAGTGGTCAGTTGCTAACATCACGGCTAAGTAAAGTAACCGGAGAAATATTATGCTGTGTTTGGAATCTTATCTACAAAAAGTACAGGAACAAAACAGATAGTCCATCACGTAATGAACTAAACAGGTACTTGAGTTAGTTTCGCTGCTTTAATTAAACAGGAGTTGTACTTGTACCGTATGAATGGAATTTTTATGTTGGACAGTTCGGTTTTGAATACAGTAGAGTTTCTTGTTAAGATGATGCGAGGTTGTCCCTCGTCGTCTTCCAAATCCTCACAGAGCGGGGTACCTAGTAAGGATGGACCTAGGAAGATGGATGTGTCCCTGACGGGGAATATGTTTCAAGGAAGTAGTTCCTGGATAAAGGTAAGAGGTGTGTCCACCAGGTGGGGGATCACAGCAGGATCTAGGGCCGGCCTATTTGACGGAGAAGCCATCACCGGTGGGGTCGAGGATCCAGGGGTAGTTGTTTGGACACTCCATGCAGGTGAAGAGTCGGAGTGTCTCTCCAGGAAGCTCCCTCGTCGTCAGAGGGCAAGCGTTGGGCAGAGAGCAGTACGGCTGTCCCTTGATGTCACACTTCTCCTTCCACTCCTGGAAGTCCCTCAGAGCTGTCAGCTCGACGGGGTTCTGCATCCACTGGATCACCTGCACATACACAACACACTTCCTCAGTCACGTTCTTCACCTAGTAGCAGCTTCGCTCAGAGTTCTCCTTGTAAGTAAGCAAGGCCGTCGAGCGGTGTGCGGCTTTTGACTTAGACATTGTTAAACGGGCGAGAGTGACGTTTCCTTAAGATTACCATCTAATAATCGTTATACCCTCCTCATTCCTCCACCAATATTAAAACATGTGCATATTCTTGGGGCTGGAAGAAACAAAATATATGCTTTGTGGTCCTTTTCATGTGTGAATATCTTGGCGCAGTATCTTATATAGGTACAGGTGTATAAATTACAACTTTATCTTTGATATTATGTTGTGCAATGGTGGAGTCATAGAATATATCATAGAGTCAAGTTATCGGCGAGGAGACTGCATGTTAGTTCAGTTACTTGTGTCTAGATGCTGGTGTGAGGCATGATGGATGTGGTTAGTTCGCCCTTGAAGAGCTTCTATATGTCTAGGTCTCAGACTAACAAAATACTTCCACCTGTGCGGCCAACGTCTCTCCTACAGTGATGGCATAACGTAAGGACCCAGTACCCAGTACCCAAACAAAAACAACGTAGAAGGATTCAGCCTTGGCCTGAAATTGGAAACTTCCCGAAATTCGTATGGAGTTATTTCGATAAACCGAAGACCTGATAGCCAGTTCGGGAACTATAGCTGGTTATGCTGGAAAGCGTACACAGTTAGTCGAGTACAGTGTCTATGCTGGTTATATTTGTGATTAACTGTCTATTCCTGTAGGAAACTTCTATTGACATACTGATTTATGTACACGTGTACCTTCGTACTATAGTTCTAGAGATGGAAGTTTCTTATACAACATAATCCCAAGATACTTAAATGTACTCAATCCCAGCTACGTGTAAACAACAAATTTAACCGGTTTCATAATGTCAGTGTCTTTATTACGCGTTTGCATTGGTAAAAAGTAAATCCTCACTTTGTTTCGCTGCGCTGTATTCTGTTGGGTAAGATTAATAGTCAGCAAAGGGGAATAACATATTTAGAAATGGTTCCAAGCTTGATAAACAAGTAACTTACAACACAATTTGAGGTATTATAAGCCAGTATATTATATTTTTGGTCTTAAAATACTTATGTTTATTATTTAGAATGTGCTTATACACAACCTATGAGAATAGGCTAACTTAAATTGTATCACAGTGTAATCTTTAGTCAATAGTAAAATAAACATGCGCCAGGAGCAACCAATAGGCGTTACTCTGAACTTGTTACAGTTTTTCGGTCGGTAAGTCAATGACTGTGTTTTCTTTTACGTGACATGTAAAGTGTGAACGAGACAGTGTGGATGTTAGAGAGGAACCTCACCTGCAACATGGTGACGAAGTAGACTTCGTTGCGCGCCAACATCTCCTCGATGAACTTAATGAGTTCCTCCTTGAACTCCTTCTTGCTCTTCAGCCACGAGGCGTGGAAGTGAAGTCCAAGAGGCGCACGGTTGCTGTTGAAGTGACGGTTGAAGTTGTGCCTCAGCAGTCTACCGAACTGCTCGCCAGTCTGGATGTTGGAACAAGAGTCGACCATGTGACAACCGGGCAGAGACTCGTCGAAGGTCGGGTCGTCTCTGCGGTCCAGCTCGTTCATCACCATCTCCCAGACGGGGTGACTACGGCTGGGGCAGTTGTGCGCGTTGCCGTTACAACGATGTGGCATACGGAAGAAGAGGGTGTATGGCCAGATGGGCACGCGGCCCAGAGATGCCGTGATGGACGCATCGTACACGAAGAACTGGTCGGCCATCATCTCGAACTGCTTGTTGCCACCCACACGCAGGTACGGGGCGCGCACGCCGATGATGGAACCGTCCGTGATGTTGGCAAAGCGCTCGATGATGAGTCTGGCGCCGGCCATCTCGGCGAGCCAATCGTCGTACGTTCCCTGCGTCCAGTAGTTGGGGTCGTCCTTGTGTGTCAGAGAGAAGACTCCAATCTCGTGTCCGCGCCTGTGCAGGTCCTGCACTGCCGAGTAGTTGGTGTACTTGTGAGAGACGAAGAAGGTTCCACGGATCTGGCAACCGTTAGGGTTCTGTCGCAGGCCGTTGAAGATCTCCTCGTAAAGGTCGATGTTGTCAACGTTCACTGCTCCGTTGAAGGACAGCGTCACCATCTGCGGCACCTGGAACCACACAGCACGTCGCGTTCATCAGCCGCTGAGCTTCTCTAACTTCTCTAGGGAGGGATTAGTGCATATCCTGTGTTCTTTCACTCGTGTAATTTGTTGGCACTGCTCCATCAAGAATTGGTAAAAAATAACAACAATTATCCGTGAAAATTAACGGATACCGATTTAGAGAGTATTCTTGAACTTCTAAATATTTGACATTTCTGAAACTATTTACTACACTATAAATATTTGTAAATCAACAACATCTAGGTACCTATAAGAGTCTTAAGAAAGTAGGTATGGAAAATTGTTTCGCATACATCATTCATAATGTTCCTATAGGTTTTCAGGTAACAGACAGATATATACTGGTGTCATTATTCTCGTACAGTACAAATGCTCAACATTTGCGGTATTTACAAGTTAAGCTCTGTCTACTGTGACTGTGTATATAGACGCACAACTCACCTGGTTGACCTCCAGCGACTTGGGTATGCGCGTGCCATCAGCAGAACAGAAGCAGTCGGGCAACACGCACTGCGTGGGGTCACAGTCCGGGGCGCGGTTAGGGTCTGTCTCCACCGCTGTAACACACAACCACACACATTTAGATAACGCTCCGGCTCACGCTGCAAAGCTCTGTTGATTTTTTTGGTACTCTGTTCTGCCACTTCAACAATATTGCTCCCCCTCCCCCAAATAGTTTTTCTTTCTTCGCAGAAACATTCGCGGTTTCCCGCGCAACAAATCACCAAAGTTGCATTACAACCGGCCTAATGTTATAAGATTGCATACGTTGGAAACAGACAGGCAAACAGTCGTAGATCTATTTTTATACATACAGATATACAGTTGTTATCAGATAGTTTAAAACTAGTCGCAATGAGTGGAGGAACACCGGCATATTCTTATCAAATATGGAAATGAGGCTGGAAGAAAGACAAGATCATGAAGGCTCTGGAGGGTTGGACAGGGTGAATATGATGTCCAGAATTATATCAATAAAATAAATTATTAACTGTGTTGTTAACGTAGATAAAGCGTGATTGGTAGAGTCAACACTATATACGTTCGTATATGCCAACACAAACTTGTTTCCATTCAACAAATTTCATTTTGCATTAATTATATATAAAACACATTAAAATTAACTTTCTTATTTTAACAAAATGTATATTTTAATGGACTGAACCTTAATGTTCATATGACTAAATCTGCCAGGCAACCTTATATTCGTTGATTCAAATGTTAAACACTTGTTTGGCCTTAAACATTCGGTTGACTTAATCATCCTTTTTCCTTTGCACCATTCTGCTCTACACTACCTACTCTTTTCTCTCACAGATTCTAGACATGTGCTATAGACGCACACCAGCTGCAGGGAACTAGGTCTGACCACCTCTTTCCTCCCCCCGAGATCAGGCTTTGAACCCTGGCGAGATTACTCTTGATTTTAGCATGTGAATAATTATCGGACGTCTGACAAACCAAAAGACTGTGGGTCCCATTTATGAACTGTTCATTTACACCATAAATAAAATATGTGCAAGACAACGTAAACAATCCCTGCTGATATGCCACTGGAAGCTGAACTGTACTCGCTACGTGAGGTAGACATGCTTTCTGTACATGCAAATACAAGACAAAGGCATGCGGACAGCTGGATGGTGTATACCTCATGTACAATATACAGGCGTGGAGGGAAACCTGTACTGAGTAATATATAATGTCATCCAAAATGAGTACGTTTCTGACCGTGAAGCAGAACTGCAGATGTGCACATTAGGCATTGAAACAAGTTGGTGAAAATTCTTTTAGCCATAAGTCAGATGCCCTAACTACAATGGTTATAAAACCGGTTTCGTAGTACATCCATGGATTATTGGAGAAATATTTGTTACGTTCAATTTCTTAGTAAGTCTATACATCGGTGAGGTAAGTTTACAGGCAATTTTGTGCAGTTTAAGCTCAGCTTCAGGGCAGCTCCGTGCCACACTTGTGCGTGAACAGACGGTCAGTGTGCGAGCTTACACGAACAGAACACAAGAAGTTAACGCCAACCTCTTCCTTCAGGTGCAACAGCTGTCAGCTAATAGAAAAAAGAGAATAAATAATAACTTTCACCTTTGATAGAAATAAGAGCGACCAGGAAGGACAAGCAGCTTGCGTAAGATGGCATTGCACAACAGTTGGGCCGTGTGGTCCAGGGGACGCTGGGTGGAGGAGGTTTGGGAAGGGCAGGAGGGGGGAGTGGTTTCAGGGGACGTTGGCAGGTCAGGAATGCGCTTTCTAGTGCAGCCACTGGGGCTACACGCCTACCCCCCCCCCCAATCCACCTACCAATCATGATGTCACAGCCCAAGACCACTGAGGCGGGTTTCTCTTCATGTAGCTTTCGTCTTACGTATCTGTACTCACAGCTCCAATATCATCTATCGTGACCACTGTGACTACTTTCCGATATTCGGTATAACAATCTAACACAGCATTCATAGCCACAATCCATAGAAAAAAAGATACCACATCTGAGTTAAAAGAGGGACAGCAGTACAGGTTAGCTGTCTGTAGTATCTGGATTGTTCATTCAAGAATATGTTCTGTAGAAGTAACCATATGTTCTGTGAAACAAAGATGTTCTATGCTCCTTCTACTGAATAACTGTTGTATGAACAATTCGGATAATACCAACAACCAAACTGTGTTGTCCCTTTAAGAGATGCATAGCAACTACAAAAATACTTTTTTTTTTCAGCGTATACACTGCATGGACAAGGAATATTTACGAGTTCAACGTTGTGTATAGGCTGTACTTCACAGGACTACAAGTCCTCGAGGTTCAGAAGACTCACGTGTCTTTTCATTGGCTACTGGCACGGTGAGTAGCGAGTCCCTCAATGGTCCTTGTTTTCTTGCAGGTTTGATTATCATTCGGGAAATTTCACGGATTATGGTCCGATTGCTAAATAATAGGAAATGCGGACTTGTTTGAAGCCTGCCTGGCTCTAAACGTAATTCGCGACATTTTCAGTTACCTGTACATTGCGATCTGTTTGGAAAAATTTCCCCGAAACTGCAATGCTATGTTATAAAAAGGGCCAATACTGCTTGCGATCAAAAACAACAGAAGTAGGAAAATTTATTGGATTAAGGTGTTCTTTTAGCTAGATTAGCCTGGTCGCTACTGTTCGTTAATTGGATGTTAATGTTGCTTTGGTTAAAAGTCAGGATTGATCATAACTTGGTGGCATCTGATTTTCTTTTCATTTTGTTGAATGCTTTCTATTGGTTCATCGACTTCCAAGGCAGGGCAAACGGGACAAGACCTAACCACAAATGTTCTAAAGGCGTCAGGGGCTTCGACTTGGCTGTCTCCTCGAAATGAATCCGTGAAATATTTAATATGAGTTGGCTCTCAATCGCCTTGTGACTTTGTATATCATTCTAACAAACGGGTTGTATTGATTTACTGACGATGTAACTATAAAATGCTGTGTATATGTGAGGACACAAGGATGTCGTTAATTATTTGAAATTTGTTCAGACTGGAAACACGTGTAGGTCGGACTCACAGTTTCTCAGACACTTCCTGAAGGAATCTGAGCCAAAAAAAAAAACTTTGATAAGGACCTCTTGACCAAGTGAATGTCGGTGAGCAGCCAGTGAATAACGGAACAGAACAAGTTTTCTCGAGTACTTATCTCTCGGTACTATCAGTTTCAAATATAAATGTCGTTAAAACATGAGCGTACGTATGAACGGAACAGAACTGCAAACTATAACTTTTTACATTATAGCACAGCAAAATAATCGACATCACAGTTAAAATTTGTTTTCAACTTGTCTCCAACCACATTGAAGACCCTTTTACTTCCACGTATTATAGCCAAGCAGCATTAAACCAAACTAATTCAAAATTCGTGCGGTGTGATAATTTTTAAGGCATTACATAGAAGCTGAGAGTCATTAACGTCTAGCTTGTTACCGATTTATGCCATGATATGTGAAGAGTATCCTCATGAGAAAACCCTCGTAATAATTTATTTGCATTCTTGTAAATTTATTTTTACACAAAAAAATTTTGAAAATGTTTATATCTCCACAAATTTTTGCATATTATCTATAATGGACATAATCATCTATACTCCAGCATGATTTTATTTATAGTAGATAGCGACAATTTCGTAAAACCATTACATCATGTAAATTAAGTATTAATAAGTATTGGTGAAGTACTAGAATTTCATAAATTAATAATATACATTTTGTTTTAACATGTATGAATTACATTCTTAAACATTGTTATTAGACGTTCGTTCTTCTGGAATGATCCATTATTATGAGCTAAGAGACTTCTTCACAACACCAACATTTAACAAACAAATGTGATTTTAGCTGTTTGAAGTTGGTACTCACTGCAGGCATTCTCGTCGGACTCGTCCTTGCAGTCAGGCTTGTCGTTACAGAACAATTCCTTCTCGATACACTCGCCATTGCCGCAGGACAGCTTGTTCTCAGGACACACGGGCACATCAGTCTTCAAGATGGGCAGCACCTTCCTCGGCTCTGAACAGCAAGACAGGCATGGTCAGGTAGGAGGAGTCTACTCCGGAAAGTAACACCGCCATACTTGAGGTGGGAGGGGCGACCACCAAGCCACACCTCATACACCATGGCCGCCTCCCCTCCAACCACTCACGTCACAGCATTCAACCTGAGTAGCCTAGCGTCAGGGGTTGTCGCAGACATAACTCACACCATGTAAGTTCTTCGTCGACGCCTTAAGAAGGCCAGGCGAATGACTCTTTAGTGCCATAATATTAGATTGCCACCCCTGCCATCACCTTCCTAGCGTCCGGCGTGTGCTGGCCAAGTTTAGTCATGTCACAACGTATTTAATCGTTAAAAGATTTTGGAGTAGTGAGAGGTAATGTTTCTTTCTGAGGGAACTGCCTACTTTAGACAGAAAGATTTTTTGATTAATTTCAATAAATCAAAACGTGAATACATCTGACCTTTATTGAAATAAAATGTTTTTAGTCAGTTAACGCTGCTAAGTAGGATTTTATTTAGATTGCACTTTTGGCTTGCCACTGGGAAATTTAATAACTAGCCACTTGAGTCTATGGAAGCAATCGTAAATCACGGGAAGCAGCTATAAAATCTGTTTAGTACTTGCATGTAGCATTAGTGCTTTTTTTGGTTTACTGTAGAAAAAATACACACACATTTAAAAAGATTATTCTTTCAGGTACGATATGTTCAGACACTGAGAAAACATCGTACAGTTAGTGATATAAATATCGTATTAACTGGTATATCATTATTATGCTTTACGAAAAATGGATTTATATAAACATGATTTTAAAAATTATGTGTTTACTTAAATCCTCCATCATATTTTTTGTTAAATAAGTGTTGTTCTTTAAATTTAGAAAACAGAATACATTGCTTGGACAGTGTTAAATAAACAAAATTCACTAAACATTAATGCAATCTCATTCCTGCATTAGGATCGACAAACATATGTGATAGCTTATTTTCTGCATATTTCTGTACAATGTAATCTGATAACAGTGTAATACTTATATTTATGTAAATGTTTTCATATATTACATATAATTTCATCATATAGATGATACGATAGTAGTTAAATCCACGTGTCGGTCTAGTTCATTTCCGAGTGTCTTTAAAAATGCTCCTTGATATTAATTAGAAAATATTATATCTTGTTCTCAGATAAGATATATATTCGTATATCGACCCGTATGAAGATTGCTGGAGGACATCTCCATTAAGCTGTGCACATACAGTCTATAAAGCACTAACAAGCACAAGGAGAGCATAAAATTAGCGATATTTCACAGTTCAATACAATGTAAGTAATTACTGAAAACATTTTCGGTGAAGGTCTTGTGAATTTTGAAACGATCCAGACAAGATCAAATAAGGCATGAAAACATAGTATTAAAATAAACCTTTATTTACATAGCATGCATCCGAATACTTATAGAATGTTTTAAATGAGTGAAATAATAATCGATAAAGTTTCAGCAAACAACCAGCAGGAAAAAGGCGACAATTCTTGGACATAAAGTGCCCTGTGCAGTTGAGCTGTGCAGAACTTCAAACGAAACAACAGTATATCAGTGACCTTAAGTCTTTGGTAGCTACAAATTTTTACTGAGGTAGCGTATTTAAAAAAAATTTCGATTAACAAACAATTACATTCTTGCAACTAATCTTAACTGTAACAATACAAAATAGTTTTCATTTTGTGTAAATAGTTATACATAGGAATACTTCACTTCTGAATAATTGATTCAGTTACATCATATTTCGACGTCTCGTCTCAAGTAGAGGTTAAATCATTATACTTCACCACTGAAGGTCCTAGATGTGTATCGTTTTCTATTGAATGTAACTTGCTGTTTGCGAACGCTATAAAAAGTTACTGTTTGAACAAATTTTTGAATGTGGGCTCAAGACATAGCTGACGGTAGTTTTAAACATTTCTTACACCACGTGTGTGTGTGTGTGTGTATCTGCGGATGTGAGGACAGGTGTAGAGGCGCGAACAAAGAACAGTGCAATGGTGCAAGGTAGAGGAAGACTAGCGGCACGGACATGAGAGATATCAGTTAATATGTTCTGGTGGGAATGACAAGCAACACACAAGAAAGATATAGTAGACAGAGATAGAGAGCAAGATCACACGGACGTTAGCGCACAGAGAAAGAAGTGTTCACGTTAATTTCGATACAAATGGCAGGCAACACAAAGACAAAGAAGAGAGCGGATATAGAAGGCATTGGGTATTAATTTCGGCATTCTCAATTGAAACGTTTAGTTGTAAGGTTTGGTGCAGGAAGATTTCTTAGGTAACACATAACTCAGGCAACACATAGCGAACAAAACACATATGAAACTTCGCAGTTACGTAGTCCTTGGTTAACAATTAATTCAACATTTTTAATTGCCAAAGATAAAATTACAACAATACCAATTTAATACTTGTTCTTCATTGCCTCCAAGAATATTTCGTAATTTATAAAGCAATAAAAATATAAATTACTCAGAAGATTTGGAAAATGTAGCTGCGAAGTCTCCAAATAAATAAAAGCAACATAATTCATAATAATTTATGAGTTAGTTGACCGAAATGAATTATTATTCAAAGTTTGAGTTACACCCGTGAATACGTGCGCCTTATGACCAGTTGTATACATCAAAAGCAGGCATAGGTTGTGCAGATTGTTGTTATATTTAATTCATTACAAGTTAACTGAGTTGAAAATGTTTCTGGTATTTAGCAGGACAATTGCAAGCAAGGTCCTTCGAAGGACGGTTAGAATAAATACAAAAAGCAAAAAAATCTTCTCTTCATGATATTTTAGTTTGTTTACACTGCATCTCAAGTGAAGCACATGTCTGGTTATCCGTGACGTGATAGTCAAAGCATAGAGAGAGAAAATAACACCATCTAGCACATTAGTTTTCACGTGCACCGAAATGCTAAGTGGTTAACTACCTACTACACCCAAAATCTTGAGACAAACTACTGATAACTTTTACCTTTGGAAACCACAAAGCGAGTGAAAATTATTGCACTAAGCAGTAGTAAACTTGGTTGCAAACATCTACAACTACCGTTAGTAGTCGGCACACAATTGTTAGTAGAGGAAGTGAGGGTGTTGTGAAACAGTTAGCAAAGCCATGCAGAGGGCAGCATGGGAGATGAGGTCGAGTACTGGAGGTGCAGTATGACCTACAAGAGCGGTAGTTTGGTGAGCTACGTGGTGTTGGCACTACTGTGGTTCTGCCTGCGCCACCCAGACCTCTGTACATGAGCCCGGCTGCAGCGATGGCATGGCTGTAGTACACGAACCACCAGGCACAAATACAGGCAGTATGTGGCAACTTCTTCCGTAGTTTGCAATCATGTACAAAGAAACGAACATGTGGATTTTGTGGCAAATGCATTACTAGTTGATAAGAGACCAGTTTTAAAAAGTATGGGGACTATATGGCTTGCGTTTTATGTCGTTTATACAGAAAAATTCATTTATGGAAGTTACTAAAATAGTTTGGAATATGTGGCTAGTATTTTCACCACCTGATTACCAATTGATTACAAAGAAAGCGTTGAGAGCTTGTAATCTATTTAGTCCGAGGTAAAAAATTATATTAGCCACAGTAAAAGAATGTTTTACTATTTGTCTGTGTAAATACTAACTCATTATCTAATGGAATAAGTAAACAGAGAACTATGCAGATGATATTGCTGAAAGCATTAGTTTATGTGTAGTTTACGTGTCTCATGTGAAAATTACTCAAATAAATGTGAACTTACAGAAAACTGTTGATGTCAATGGTATTTCAAGATAAGAGTTATAAATCTTGTGAAACAGCACGGAGCTACTGAATGGGCAAGAATGTCACAGAAGCAGTTGTTGGGAACACACGCCTAGCTGTGGAAGAAGACAGTCACTAGTGCCTGTATTCGCCACGGTGATGGTCCGTGTAGCTCGCCATACAGCGCTCCAGCAACGAGCATATCTTGGTCTGTGACCAGCAGCTGGGGCCCTCCTCCGCCTCTTCCGACCTACTACGGCCCTTCACCTCCGACCTTCCCCGAGACACTCCGCCCCTTGGCGGGAGAAAACTTACTCTCCAGCCGGTCGCAGTTGATCACTTTACCCTTCCAATCGCAAGTTTGCTTATCTACGTCGAAAGCCAATCCGGACGGGCAAGTGATTTGCTTTATACCGGATTTTGTGCACCTGATGACAATTCAAGAAACAACACAACACTTTTAAAAGTTAGGTTCATTGATTGTTTCTTGTGCACAGAACAAGGGAAGTTGCAGTAAAGATGCCATCCAGATGTCATAGAGTTAAGGTTAAAACCAAACACATGAACGAAGTAATGATATTAGTACTTAAATAACATTTAACTAGCTGCCAATATTATTGCGATAATTTTTACTTTAAAAACCAGGATTTTTAATCAAAATTTGAACTATGGTTTCTAAGCACTGATTATATCTGAGAGGTAGCTATACGATAGCCTTACTTGGATAATTGGTGTATAAAATGTTCATATAAAAACAGACTAATACTGTTGCTTGTAGACTGAAATATTTTCTGAACATTACATGAGAATATAGGAGGACCTCTGTACCAGCAGATGACATCTCGAGCATTTTCCCCCGTCCTGCAGCACAGAAGTGACTACTTACTCTCCACTCTATCACAGTTTTTAACATTTGTCCTCCAGTCACATGTCTGGCGGTCTATATCAAAGGCTAAGCCGTTAGGGCACCGCACAGATGCCAGTCGGGTAATTCCATTCTCTCCAGCTTGGTCGCACCTGTGACAGAGCATTACGTGAGAACATGGCCGACACTTCCACACTTCCTGCAAGTCTGAACTTCTGCCTCGTGCTTCACACTCAACTCACAACAACCACACGACCACCCTCACAGCAACATCACACCATGTGAGGTGAATGGTCATCACCCTGAACCTGAAAATACGCTGGTTTGAGTCCAGCATTAACTCCATTCACAAGAAACAATTGTTTATACTCCAAGTCACTTAATCAAAAATAAAACTCGAGGAAGACATACATGAACATGTCCTTAATGAGACATTGACACTGATATTACAAAATCATTTCCAGAGTTTTGGTGCATGACTGAGTAAAAAATATAGTATGTGAAAAATCATTTACGGTATCAAAGAAATATTCAAAATGACGTAAAAAAAATTGTGGCAGTAAAAATTAAATGAAACACACTGGCTGCTACATTTTTGAAAATAGTAAAAAATTTAACAATTATAAGACAGGCAGTAAATTATGAGAAAATCTAGCTAATTCCTTAAACGAATATCAACCAAACGACACAGATCCAACCAGATGAAACATAATACGCGTGTTTCATACCATTAAGTTACTTAGTACAGATAAAATTGACCATCATGAGAACGTCCCATATTATGCATTAATAAAGTGTGTAGATAAAATGTATGCTTGATGACACAGCTGTTATTACGATGGGAACAACTGGCACTTGCTGATATTAAAGCTTACTGTCTAATGACTTAAAAACGATTTAAAACAGAATAATAACAGTGCAATCCACAATAAATTAAAAAGATAACAGTTACTTGTATATTTTGATATTGTCGTTGGTTTAACATTTTATCCATAATTACATAGTAAATTTATGCATAAAATAGTATGTGATAAATTTGAAATTTCATAATAAAAAATTCAGACTGACAAAATAGATAAAACAGGCAAGAAATTTCAAAAGTAAGAATATTTTTAAAATACTAAATTATTTTGTAATATATTTTAAAACATGCCCAGCACTAGCCCGTGATATGTAGGTTCTGTGCGAATTTTTAAATTAATTAATGCTGATTGGTTTTTGCGGCTTTTTAGAAAAAAACGGGCACATTTTGAATTTGAAGTGCCATTTTGGGAAAACTGGTTGAACTAAGTTGTTTTAGTAAAAGTGCAATGTACTGACAAGTAATGTCTACAGAACTAACATTACTTCAAGCAAATATAAAATGACGATTTTTCTTCCACATGAACACGTTATTTATCCTTGCTGTCTGCAGGCTAGGTTATAACGGAGACATGAGGAGGACATACTGGACCTCGAGGACTGAAGACATGTTGCCCCAGAGAGTAGGTGCAGGACAAGGTCACACTCACCTGACGACGTCCCTGCAGTCACCCTCTGTACTGAGGCGGAAGTATTCATCTGGAGGTCTGTTCTCACATAACTCGTCCACTGATTGTTCCTCGCCTTCACCCTCGTCGTCTTGTCGCTTGTGGCGAACAACCTCGGCGGCCGCTGTGTACACACGTCACAACATCGCCGTCACACAACTGCACTGCATACACACTACTATATACTTGATTCTAGCAACAACTCTACAACATATATTGTAGGCGATATCTACAGTGGAGTAGGGTAGATTGTCTCAGTCAAGTGACCAGGATTTTACGAAAGCCCTGTAAATGTTGTTCAGTGTTTTAAGATGGTGGTAACCAAAAAGGATTTTACTAAATGCGATGTACGCAAACAATGTTGACACGATATTTTAATTATTAGTACACATAATATTCTGTTCATGTTCGTTTCTTCAATGTTTTAAACACAGTGCATTCAGTTTCATTTCGTTGTAGTTCTGATCTACTAACCGCCACTTACCGAGCTATCGAGTAGGGCTTAGTGAGGATTTGATCGACAAGCTGTCAGGCGAACATTCGAACACGGGTAAATTTCACTCGGGTTACATATCTAACAACTTAAGGGCACAAAATACAGCAATTTTCGTCGTTATTTTTTCTTTTATATTTGTATCAGATTTTTTTTTATTTTGAACGTAAATTATGACTTCATTGTACTATCATGAAAATTTTTTTTATCTATCATAGTTTTTGCATAATGGCTCGACAAAGCCAAAATACACATGCTACGGTTTTAAGAACGACACTTAAACAAACTCACGTACCAAACTGCAAAAAAAAAAAAAAAAAAAAAAACACAGTGAATAACTATATCATAGGCCACAAGTTCTTCTATATACAACCTCAAAATAAAATATATTTGTTTGTAATAAATTATTGGATTTTAAAAATTATTATTTTAATTTTAGCATTTTTATTTTAATACAAAAATATATTGGTTCTTACATAGGATAACCAGCTGCCAGAAACATTGTTATTCGCCGTGAATGTTTTAAATTTTTTATGTGAATAGTTCTTAAAACTGTGACATAAAAATGTTGCCTTTGACGAGCCATTATGCAAAAACTATTCTAAATTAAAAAATTTAATAAGGGCAAAATTAAGTGACAATGTCATAAATACGAAAAAATTGCTGGTACAAATATATATATATATATATATATATATATATATATATATATATATATATATATATATATATATATATATATA
>PNEQ01011860.1:0-37990 GCA_003012365.1 Medauroidea extradentata | reverse complement strand
TTTTCCCTGGTGAAGTGAGTAACTTCAGGTGTTGCAAGCTTCTCCAGGCTGTAGGATTTCTGGCGCCGACGTTGTGGTTGATCGCTTGCTTCATGGAATTCTCTCCATGACGTAGGTTATTGACGCACGTAGGTCAGCCATCACAGGGGGTTGCTTAGGGTATTGCGCCGCGAAAGTAGTTCCACTGTTGCGCACTTTTGTCCCTAATTATAATATTTGTGTGGATAAAGAATTTTCTTTCAATGTAAAACCTATAAACAGAAATTTTGGAATCCAGTTTTAAGTGTAATTTTGCTGGTTTTGGGAAGATTGGAGTCTGATGTATCACTCCGCCGAGGTCCGCTATTAGTTACCATGTCCGTCGAGGGTTTATCAGTCGGGTAGTGATGGCTGAGCGAGAGAGATGTCTACGGGTCGCGAGGGTGCAGCGGGGCTGGCCCTGGGAGCGCTGGAAAGGCGGGAGGAGGCTTTAGTGCCCCTGGAGTGTTTTTTTTATCTTTGTACTCTTAAAAGTTATTTAAAGGTGGCGGGAGATATGGGGTTTAGGCAACGGACAGGTGTTACGTTTTTTTTTGCTTTGTTTAATCACCTTCGGGCATGGTAACGCCGGACATCTAAACATTTTCCCGTTTATTTGTGTGTTGACCAAACCGTCAGTTGTAAAATATTCATGAAGCTAGCAAAAAAATGTAAAAGATAAAATCAAAAAAATAAACAAACAGTTGCCTTATTACATGAGTCTAATTTGCAATACCATAATAATAGTTTCCGTCTCCATTTAAATGACTAAACTGAGCTATCCGGAGCACGTCAAGCCACATAACCTCAATGCCAAGTGACAACAATAACAATAGACCACAGCAACACGCAGCAGACGCAAGGACGCGTCACATCATGACAGACCTTGCTAGGTTTGTAAGTGGTGAGAGTTGCCGCGTGAGGGGCGACAGAAGGGAAACAGCACGTCCATGCTTTTTTCCCTCGTGTGGAGCTTCTCCCCACCCAGAGCCCAGCACTGCCTATCCGCCCCCACCACCCCTCCTGAAAGTCAGAAAGGCTACGTGCTGGCGACACCAAGAACCTGTGGGTCCCCGTGCGTACTCTTTCTCGAGAATAAAGACACAGATCTGCCCAGTGGCCATGCGACATAAATACAGTAGACGAGTAACTGTTTTTGGCGATTGTGATACAAGTTATTTAATATAACGACAACAGGTAATTGTTTAGGAATGTAGGCAGAGACGTGGCTATGTCTCATAATAATGAACTCTATACATGTTCCTTTTTTGTTGCTTATACATACAGAGAATTGTTGAGGAATATGGTTATGTTTATCTTCATATAACTTCGTTTAGAAACCTAAAATTCCTGAATGAAAGCAAATTTGCTTATTTGGTTGGGATTATCTGCCAGCCATATAGTGACACTGACATAATTCGCCACAGTTTAATTTAGTTGTGTTAGTCAACAGTTGCTTACCTATTTTAAGTATATTTTTAACTGTAAGTAAAACTTGTATACTATAAATAAAAAAAAGAATTCATCAAAGTAAGAAGCATTAACACATTATCTTTTCTCATGCGAGGAATAAAGGCAATAAAAATGCAAATAAACCACTAAATTTAATATGCTACAAGTTAATTTTTTATTAAATCATAGTTGCCCTAGAACCACATACAAAGAGAGTAACTCAACATTACAGCTGAGAGAAGAAATAAATAACAGATGGAGCATACATGTATTTGGATGACGTTAATATTAAAGTATTGTACCCATGCGTGTCAAATAGTGTTTGTCATACTCATATCTGTCTATTGTGCATGCCAATCATGCATATACTCTTCCCTCCACAATCGTAATGCACATTAATTTAATTGTACCTTGTTGCTACATTTTTCTCAGCTATAGAACTGTGTTACTATGCCATCAAAATTCTGTAAGCCATGTTAATTTATCAATAAACCATTTATTGAGTAATTAAACTCATACCAGGCTGCAATATTAGTTTTGTGAACTAATCTACCCTTGCATTATATTCCTTGGTAAGAATACAGTTTCATACTCCATTTGTTCTATTAAGTTATTCCAATATCACAGCAATAAAAAACAACCTAGAATAAGCATACTGGATAACTCTACACAAATTGCATGTTACTGCAATAAATAATTGTATAATTTGACATAACTGCAATAAATGTAAATGCGGCAGAAGCGTCTCCACTATTGTTAGTACAATTTTACACATACATGTAGTCGACTAAATTAACAATTTGTGTGTTAAATTAACATTGCTCTGAAATACTGTGTTACACCAACTTGTGTAAAATTATATATATAGTAAGGGTCAAAATCTGCTTTTCCATCCATTAATATTTACAGTATTATAAGTGTTCATATACAAACACGACATAACAATAATACAATTTTAATATTAGCGCCATAGTTAGGCATCAATCCAAGATGTTTTACCCCTAGATCACTGTGTTCTGATAACATTTCTAGCGACTTTATATTGACTTGGTGAGATGTTATTGTCAACCAGTTTGAAATGTTTTCCAATTTCACTAAATGTTTCCAAAACAAATTTTCATTGATCTTAACAGTAAAACTGATCTTTTATTAGAAGCATGTATGCACACACTATTATTAAATAATCGCCTTTCGGCCAAGGTAGCCTAATCATAAAAAACAACCCATTGATAATTAAAATTTATGTTTACATCTATTCTAAATGTTTATTGTAAATGTACACATGAGTAAATTTTCTTGTTGCTTGAGTGTACTGATAGCAATGAAAATACTTCAGTAAGGAATGTTAGTATCATTTAATATACATACACACAAACACTTAAGGCTATTTTGTGAGTAAATTAAGTTGGCACAGTCAAGCAGTTTTTTTCTCTTACAGAACATTACATTTCCAATGGAAATTTTTTTCTTCAGAATTGGTGAACACTCACAATATCATTCTGTATTGTCTGTCGTCATAAATATTGGTTTCAGAGAGGCTGACAGCGATCTGTGATGGAACCTTCACCATGAAGAATTATTTGAGTATTTACATATTGTTGTCAACTTGCGATAAGTGAAACCCAGTTACACGTTATCGTACTGACGTAATTGGTTATGAGTACTACAGTTATAAACAACACCAAATTGACATAATTTACTCGTACTCAAAATTTCATAATTATATTTATAAGTGTACCTCGTAAGTTATCTAATACTTGTTTATAATACACAATTAAGTTTTTTGTATAACTTCTAATGTGGAGTATGTTGTAGCGTAAAACTAAATAAACATGTTTGTTGCAAAATAATGTATATTTGTTTCAGTTGGTCTAAAACCCACGCAATAACTTTTTACTTTGCTTCAATGGAGAACTGTCAATTTACGAGTTACTTTCGTCTTTTTACTCAAATTGGCAAAATTAATTTACATGTAAAGGTTGTGTTGAAATTACACAGTGGAATAAGAAAAATTTACCTGACATGTGTCAATACATTGACAGAGAGATATACAAATTGAGAAGTTAAATAATCAAATACATATTTTCACGTTATTTTACACGTACTTTGCTATACAACATGTATATATGTAAATTATTAAAAACACATATCTTTCCTGTCTAAGTCAAAACTCAACATCTAACAGCAAATTACCTTAGCAACGCAGACGTGAATAAATAATTGAAGCCTACATGTGCCCGAATGCATTGCCATCTAATAATTTATCAAAACAAGCATTAATTCCTATCGTTTCCAATTTTTTAAAATATATGTAACATTAACACTGTGTGAACAGTTAATTAGACGTAATGAATTTTTGCATCATAACTCATTCAAAAAGATTTTTTTTTTGCCTGCTACATTCTTCGCAATTTTCTTAATCACTTTCCCTCTCACAACATTCGCTTGAACAGTTGCGGCATTCTATTGAACACTAGTTATCCAATTTGGATCTCATATTGTCATGGATCGCGTGTGGCGAGGGTCAACCAACTCTGGCTGCACACAATCCATGTAGAACTTTTCAAGTGTGGTTCCATTTCATCTTTACAGAAATCTTCATCTTCGCAAAAGAACTACACTAGACCCCCGATTTTACGAACCCTGGATTTAACGAAGGTAGCGATTCTACGAATACAATCTCAGGAACCCTCAAAAAATAACAAAATTATATGACAAAAAAAATTGTAAGGAATTACATTGACAATGAATAAAACATACTGTATCTAATTTACGGCATTAAAATATGAATTTTAGAGTTGCAGTTATTACTTGGTAAGTCACAATATTAAAAATAAAACAAAAATACCGAAAATCCGTTAAAAAATGTGGCAGTGACTGTTTGAAAACCGCGCGGCGCCGCCGCCGCCTGTGCCATGCCGGCCGGCCTGTCTCCAACTACGACGTATTAGGATCTATGTTGAGGTCCCACTATAGACACAAAGTTCCAGCGCATGCGCATATTGCTTATTTAACTATAGTACAGCCTCTTTCTAGGCTGTTTCACGTCGTCTTATATCTCTCTCGTCTCGCGCCGAATGAGTTTACTTTTTTATACGAACCCTATAAATAATAGCGTGATATTTTTCTTTATTGTGTTGACACCATACGTACTTAAAACAATTAACTTGGCGCATTATTTGCTTAAACATTCCGTTACTGCGTGTCGTAAAACATGCATTTCACAAGTGAGCACGATAATAGCGCTACCTATTTACAAGTGTAGAAACATTTGTCTCTGGGTATGTCGAACTTGGAAAATTAAATAGACGTTCATGTATTACGTAATCCCGGAACTCCTGATTTATATTTACCGCATATACTAACTGTGAACGTGATTATTTTCAATCACTTATACATGTAATTCTTGACGATTTTAGGTAAGAACGTCACAAAATGGCGTTTTTGGAACAACCTCGGTATTTGCTACGGTGCCGCTATCTATCAGACCATCTTGTGAACGTTCGTACAGTTGCGCTATCTGTCCGCTCTGCACGCTACTAGTATCTACGTTCTCGTACAATTGAACAATGTCAAGGGAATGTTTTGACGTTAAGTTATATAAACATGCGCAATGAATAAATACATCCGCTTATTCCTTCTTTCTTTGGTGAATAATTTACAAGGGCATTTTACTAGTAAGAAATGCCTACTTTTTTTTTTTTCCCATTAAACGCTACGCAAATCGGGCTATTCGCTCGTGAGAAGGCACTCGACAGCTCGGTTTTCTCTTTTTTTTTTTAGGACAAAGATCGATCGTATCTATTGTTTAGCGGTGTTCTTTTAATCGCAAGACGTCTGCCTATTGATATAAATTTATATTTCAACTATCACTTGCGTTATTTTTCCGTTAAATGCTACGGAAGTCTGTCTATTCGCTCGAGAGAAGACACTCGGAATCTCGATTTTCTCATTTTTTTAGGTAAAGGATTTGCTATATATATTGTTTAGCGGTGTTCTTTTGATCGTAAGATGTCTGCCTATTGATATAAATTTATATTTTAACTATCACATGCGTTATTTTTCCGTTAAATGCTGCGGGAGTCGGGCTATTCGCTCGAGAGAAGTCCCTCGGAAACTCGATTTTCTCATTTTTTGGGGACAAGGGTCGGTCATATCTCCCGCGCAACAGTGTGACGTCTGGCTACTGATATCAATTTAGGTTTACATTATAACGTTAATTAATTTCCCGCAAAACGCTACGGAAGTCGGGGCCTAGAGACACTTTGCAGAAAAAATGCAATTTTAAAATTTTCTCTAATGTCCGTGGAGGGGGGGGGGGAGCAAAATAAGCCGCTATCGAATTTACGAAGGTAGCAATTTTACGAATGCGATGAGAGGAACCGTGAGTATTCGTAAAATCGGGGGTCTAGTGTATTTTTCTTGCATGCAAATGTAAACATTTTGCTGTAAGGAAAATATAAGTAATTTCAAATTAAAATAATTTTATAAATAGTTGTACTTATTCTGATACCAATGAGGGCTCTCAGAAAAAAAAAAGAAGACTGGGTAATAATCATTGCCTATGAACAGCTTTCCAGTGTAGCACAGCAGTAAAAACTTAAAAAACTTATGTCACTAAATAAAAACCAACAGTAAAAAAAACAACAAACCCATTAATGCATATACCATGCAAGTGGTACTATATAGATTGGTGAAACTGAATGAATTCTATCCACTCATATTACGGAACACAGAAAAAAAAACTAAAAAGAGCGAAACCCAGAAATCCAGAATTTACAAACATGCAAAATCCTCTTGGACTCAGTTTATCCCAAAAGTTGGTAATTAGACAGAACAAAAAGAAAAATAAAAGAATCAGCATATATTCTGTAACAAAAACATCGTAAGGCAACAGAGCATTGAATATGGCTGCCTGTACTTAAAAAAAGAGAAACAATATTACAAAATGATAAGTAATCTGTGCCTAGCAGTTTTGCCAAAACACCTGCCGACGTGACCACAAAATACTCAGCCAAACAGGAGAATACTTGCCTCTCATTGGCAGAGAGCTCAGCCAATCACACCAGATTTATTCTCATTGGTTGAACAAGATCCAGAGCACCCATGCTACATAAGCCCATAATTTTCTGTCAATTTCATTTGTACTCTGGTGTTGCTGACCAGATGCGTCTCACTGCCTTAAGTTAGTGTTTTGTAGCAATCAGATTGAATTGCCAACTTGAAATTTCTGTGCATTCCTTGCTGACTTAGTCTGTTGTATTATAATTAATTGTATTTTGCAAACTGTTGTCTATTGAAGCTTATTATAATTATACATTTAGTTTTTTTTTTCTTCGTATGTCTGTCTGTTATGTTGTAGTTTGACCAGACTCCCAATTTGGAGTTTCTTGGTAAAAAAAAAATTAATTATTATAATTCATTTATTCATCAAGTACACCAGTCATTTTCTTTATGATCAACTGTTTTCTTGTCTTCGTATGTTGCTAGTTCAATATTTTTATAGGTTTCAGCAATAAATCACAAGCAATGGTATATGTTAATAAATCTATACAGTCTCATTATCAAGTACCATTGCAACAAACATTCGAACATCTAATAACTGTGAGAAAATTGATGACATTTATTCTAATGAAAGACATATCCAGCGCCTCTCACAAAGTGTTCTTTGAAACTATCACTTAGGGTATCATTCCAACGATTATATAGGGTGTTCAGCAACTAAAAAATATGGGTACCTACATATGAGTAATAAATCTTCATCAATGTAATGTGTGTTTTTGTGCAATAATTCACTGTCCTTTTAGACAACAGAAACAAGACGAACCTATAAGTAAACACTGGCTGTCATGTGCTATCAGCTGTGGACTCCATATGCATTGTGTTTTCTCAACCATTCACCAACTTAGTGAGGCATTAGCTGGGTAACCCCGCCTTACTTTACTTACTAACTACCGGAGAGGAAATATAATTAAACTATGAAAAAATTGGTACAAATTATACTAACGTCATATTTCTGATGTGACATGGAATCACTCAGTAAACAAAACACAGCTGGGTTACTCTCAATTAAGAACTTAGTTTTTCTTTACACCTGACACTGCTAAAAATTTTATATCATCAATTACTACCTCTCTCTAGGAAAGAAATATTTACATGTTAAATAACTGTCATATTCCATGTATATGTTAAGGCCATTACATTTGATGAAACATGGTATTCTAGGATAAAAAAAAACATACCCATCTGAAAGGTAAGAGCAGGCGATGACATCCTTCCGTCGCCTCCAAGTGAAAAAGCAAGCACTCTCATACGGTACGTTTTTCCTGGTGACAAATTTGTGATGTATGCCTCCAATTTTGAGCCAACATATATAATTGTATCGTTGGCTGTACTCATATCTTGGTCCACTTCCCAAACACGAACCTTTAATTATAACAAAAAAATTAAACTTTTTAATTTAAAGAGATTTAAACAAAAATACTAGGCAACAATGGCTTCAAAGACCTGTTAGAACAAACATATTGTAATACTTAAATTATATAATACATTCTAGCATTAACATATTTATGTCAAAAGAGAATTAGTACTTATTGTCTGTAGGTAGGTGCATAGTAATGTTTCATCAACAATTAATTTATGTAAATATTAAAACACAGAAACTTTAATAATGCACACAACTGAATAAAATTACATCATAACAATAAAGTACAAACCGTAAAATATTTTTTAGTATATACAGACAGCTCACACACAAATAAAACACAGTCAAATGCTATTACAACACTGCAATGCACCCCCATAGTGCTAACAGTATGTTTCTAAGTTTGTCCCAATATTTTTATGCACTTTTAATGTTAGGCCTACCGGCCCACAACTAGAAAAGGGACTTACTTAGTAATAATATGCCTGTATTGGTGCTACTTTAACAAATAATACTCATACATAATAATGTTTATATCTGCCGTCATAAGACGTATATACCTAATATTCCAAAATAGTTATAGCTAGATACTGCCATAGCAATGGCTTCATGAACATGAACAGCCTGAGTAAATAAACATGGTGACCAAGCTACATCCATATAGAGAGACTTGAATAGGTAAATACATAATATGAATATTCTGCTGTATATACTCACACATTATGTAAATAAAATGTTTAAATATGTTTTGTGCTTCAAATTTAATTCTTGGCAACACTGGAATATTTCAAGATTCCTGCAGGAATTTTTGTTTGTGTTCATATTAGATATGGTTTAGCGCACAGTAATACGTGAGTGATGATGTGGCACGCCTGCAGCAGACTACCGCATCACCACCCTTTGACCCTTTTAAGAGTATATAGGGCTGACAGTTCACCAGATAATTCAGTATCATAGGGCTCAGATTCCCACCCGATGATCCTAAGCACTTCTCTTGTACTGCAATACCATGCGAACTGCTACCTGACCCAGGGAGACATATGCTGCATCCTTCCTATACCTCTTGTTACCTGCAAAACCATGCAGACTGTTACTTGACCCAGGGAACTATAGGCTGCATCCTTCCCACATACACCGACCTAGTGCCTAGACTTACCCTAAGGGCATAAGAGGTGCTCCCTAGCCAAGCACTGATATAAGGGAATAAATAGACCCTGCTGTTCTCACAGGCTGCCACGTGGTGCACCCTAAGCATGACGTAAGTCAAAGAAAACCCCACTGAAGTCACATGTACAATGCTCCGTAGTGTATAACCATGCAGTCAAGAGTTATTGATAGCAGCAAAATTGTAGATATTCAGTACCAGTGATCAGGGAACTTGTAGACATGTAAATATCAGTTAACTTGGAAATACTGTGAAGCAGTGAATACAGTAACCAGTACCAAAAAAACAGTGCACTATTTTCAAGTATCACATGTCTGATAACCAGGTCCTCATTTTTAACATAGGTCCAGAATAGTTTAATCATTGAAGGAAAGAAGACCGCAGGCTGCTCTAGCAAGTCACAATTCACACTCGCTCCCGAAGAAATCATCTGTTGGTATTGTCCCAGCACCCCAGACAGTATCAGGGCGAGAACTTGAACTCCTGGCCCTCAGCTGGTAGTACAAGGGCCTGGGACACAGAGAATAGGCCCTCGTGGCAGAGGACCGACAACTGATGTCGCACCTTGCAAGAAATCCAACTGTTGGCAAAACCATTAATAAGCTCACCAACGAGGCTAGAACAAGTGCCTCATCCCTGAATCCAGCAGCTTAAGCTGAAGGCTTGCAAGGAGCCCAAAAGACAAGCAACTTTCTGAGAGAAAATCTTGCCTCCTGAGGAAGATCTTCAAGGTTAGTGGGCAATATACATTCCAAGATTTGCAGTAAGATATTGTACTGCCACACCCTTCTGTAGTACTGCTCATGCCCTTTGCAACCTGGGGCACCACTTTCCCAAGTGTGCTGTGGTACATATCACTCAACAGAATCCAGCATGCCTGCTAACATAGCCAGGGCTGACTCACTTATACACCTCTGTGGGAAGCACTACCCAATACAGGACAGAGTGTGGCAATTGATGATAGGACATTATTCAGACCTGTATTGTAGGATATTCATAATATTATGGGTGCCATCACCCATTTATTCATTCCTGCAGCAGATAAAATGATCCATGGTATAACAAAAAAAATTTACCGGATTTTCCCGTTTTGCGGATGTTTAAAGGTTAAAATAAATATGCGGGAAAGAACTGATATTCTTGTATATATTCAACGTAAATATTTACATATTTACGTGTGGCGTCACATTCATAGGCATAGATATACTCGCGCAGATACTCATCATCGAAGCGTAGCGATACACGCTAACGGAATACCACGATATACACAAGATGGCGGAAGTGGTGGTTTCATCGACATTGTAAGATCATGATCACCGAAAGTTTGATGTCTACGTAGTTACCATGCATCTATGACAAGGTGTTTAACTCTGTTTATATACTTTTAACGCAGCATCGTATATTTGTATAAAATATTACAGCGGGGAATTTAATAATTCTTATTTTCGTTAAGTTAAGAAACTAAAAATATCGTGAATCCTTACCGATGTCGCAAAAAGTGAAAACATGAATTAAAATGGCCAAAACGTGAGGAAACATCATTTTCAGCTGTTTGGGTAGCCTGCAATTCCGAATTTAACGTGACGAAAGTGCGGATACAAGGTATTCGTTGGGATAAAATTACGGCGGTTCACACTTGAACTTTGTGTATCGCTAATACCGTGACCTTGGTAAATACCAATGATAGCTACTTATTGTGTACCAGCCAAGCTATTGATTTTAGAAATGAAAAACGTGTCTATAATAGTGACGTTCTAAGTAGTCCTACGTAAAAAAAAACTGTTAGGTTAATTTACATTAGTTTCGGTTAGATTAGGTTAAGTTAGGTAACCTAACTTTACCTAACCTAATGTAAGGTTAGATCAGGTTACCTAATTCAACGTAACCTAATCTAACTTAAACTAATCTAATCTAACTTAAACTAATGTAAACTAACCTAGCAAAAAAAAATTTTTTTTACATAGGACATTCCTTCACCTCAACCCAATCACCAACAAAAAAGCAGTGCACGACAGGCAGTGCCGTTCAAAACGATGACAAAGAAGAGTTTAACTCTCTTGGCTCAGGCAAGTAAAAACCTTTGGAATATTCTAAATTTAGTACTTGTGTCATAATTTTGAACGGATCCGAATGAAGCAGCATCGGAAAGGCAAGGATGGTGAAAGACGAGAAATCCCTGAAAAATCCTGCCAACCTACGGCTTCTTTCCACCCCTCATTCGGTTAAAATAAAGAGGAATTGGTGCATGGTAACAGTGAAGTTTTAAAAATGTTGGTATGAATTATTTTTACTGACTTTATCGAAAACTGATACACTTCGTGGCATACATGATTCTTTATACATTACGTACAGTAGGCTAGTTAGTTTTTCACTGGTTTCGTTATTTTTTAAGTTGGAATGGAAATAAGGAATATTAGAAAAATACTATATTAAGTTATTTGATTAAGGTGAAAAATCTTGACTACGTTAAGGGATGTACAAAATAATCCATTATGTCAAACTATTTTAGTTTTCGATAGTCAGTAAAAATAGGTTATGCCAAAAATTTTTAAATTATGTTGCTACCGTGCAACAATCCCCTTAAACTTACCTATAAGTAGTGCCACAATTTTTTCGCATAAGACACCAGACACTTGTGTAGCATTTGCCAAAAAAATTGGGTAAAGAGAATGACACGGCACTTGCTTTGCTCGACCAAGTAACCCGACTTGCGATTCTCATAATGACGGTACCTGCTACATCTGCATCTGCAGAACGTTCTTTCAGTGCACTTCGTCGTTTAAATACATACTTGCGCTCTACAATGACCCAGTGATGTCTCACTCATTCGACTTTGTTGCATATTCATTACGACAGAACTGCATTAATAGACATTATGTCGGTTATGAAAGAATTCGTCTGTCGTAATGAAGAGAGAAAAAGAGTGTTTGGAAAAGTTTTAGTTTATTGCTACTCAGTAAACCATGAAGAGTTGTTTGTGACTGCACCAAAATATTTGTGTTATATTGTGTTTTGTGAAAGACACTCTGCATAACTATTTAGATTCAATCAATTCAGTGTGGGTAATGTAATAATTTTATTCTGTAACTCCTAACTAATGATGCTGTTACCAGTAGTTGCACAGCTGTCAACGAAGTAATCAGGATGTTTTGCAGTTATGCTACTCTTTTGTTGTTAATATTTATTAATTTTAAATTAGGTTAGTTAGAACATTAAATATAGTTATGATAGAAGTATGTTGCAACAACACCTAAATACTTGAGTATTGATAGTAATTTACTTATGTTATCTTAAATTTATCTGGTAAGAAACAAGAAATAATGTGTATCGTTTTATAGTTACATACCCACACCTTACCAAACATAAATAAGCTGTGTTTTTGTTTATGTACCTAAAGAAGAGGGCCATTTCAGAAAGGAGTTTGCATTAATGTGCGAAAAAAATTATGATGACTGTAATCTCATCAACACAGAAAATTCCTCGCACAATACGTTACGAGAAATGTTATTTTAGTTTACTTATTTATTATCAGTTCTCAGGACTTGAAATAATTGTTCCACATGGTACGATGCATTGTAATTAGGTATTAAATCATTAAGCATATTTGTAAGTGCACTTAAATATATCTCTTATATTTATTAATGGTGTGTTGTGTTTGTGTGGATACAGTGGCGTAGCATAACAACATACTGTCAATATTTGCATTAAGTTTAGTCGACTCCTACTCTACTGGTTTCCAATCATTAACTATTATTAACTTAGTGGGTCCTAAGGTTTTTATAACGAAAATAAGAAACACAGTAACTCTGTGCACAAATATGTCTAGTGTACATGTAAACATGATGTGGCTGTGAACATCTGTAGACATTGCACATTGGCAGTTTTACAATGTCTGAAATTTAGTCGTTAAAATATTATTGAGATACTCTTTACGAGCATCTGTATTCCATGCAACCTCCCAAAAGAAAATGCACCTTATTATTAGTTCCGTGAATTATTATACTCCATTTCTGCTATTTATCAGCTGCATTAGAGGACGAAGTCCACTAAATATTTGAAAAAAAAAAAAAATAAAAAAAATAAAAAAAAAAATAAAAAAAAATAAATAAAAAATCATATTCACTACTGTCTAATTTTGAGAGAACTACACACAGGATATATTTGTTAGTTTATTCACTCAAAAAAAATTTCACCTTAAACATTTATTAGTTTTCATACCAGTTATGAATTCAATATTGTTATAAAAATTCTTTTGCGCAGTAATATTTACAAAATACGAATTTCAGTAAACATTTGACGTCTTGTTTGTTTATATTTGTTATGTACAATAATGTCTGTGTGTACATGTGTGTTTTGTGGCCTGTGTGAATACATCTTCAAAAAAATTACTTAAACTTCAGGATATTTGTAAATCTAATTTTGAAATTGACTGTAAAAGTAATTATAAATTTATAAAAATTTGCAAAAAAAAATTATAAAACATTTTGCAGTGTAGCAATGTTGTGGTGTGTGTGTGTGTCAAAATAAAAAAAGTGACAGTTTACTATATTTATAAATGTAATTCTGAGATAGATGATAGAAATTAAAAAATAGGCCTAGACATAAAAATTTCAAAATATATCAAACATTTTTTTTTACAGAGTAGCAATAGTATACGTGTGTGTGAGAACATATTTCTTCAAAATATAAGTAAAATGTCAGCCTATCTGAAAATGTAACATTGTTATTGATGGTAGAAATAATACAATATGTAGACCTATAAAATCACAGAAAAAAATTATTATCAATATAGCAATGTTGTGTTGTGTATATATTTATTCAAAATATTATTTTTAAGTTTATTATATGTTATTTTGAGATTGATGGTAGAAATAATATAATATTTACAAAAATTGCATAATTGAGTTACTATTTTTTGCAGTGTAGCAATGTTTTGTGTGTGTGTCCACAATATTTATTTTAAATAATTAGTAAATCTTAAGTATGATTGAAAATTTAACTTTGATACAGACTGAGGAAATAATAAAACATAAATTTTTTTGGAAAAAAAAAAAAATTACAATTTTTTGCAGTGTAACTGTATTGTGTGCAGTATTTGTCTATAAACCTCCTAAAACGTTACAGTATTTATAAATATAATTTTGAAATACATGGTGGAAACAATACATTTATATAATTCACAAAAATATATTACCATTTTTTGCAGTGTAACAGTGATGTTTGCGAGAAGTGTCTAGCCGCTGACAATGTGCAAGCATTTGGGTATTATCGGAAATACTTGGCCGCCCGCCTCGATTCTGTACTTTCTCCCCTCACAGGCGTTCGCTCGCTCTATTACTTCCTATCATTTCCTCCCTTCCCACACCACTCAAAAAACACGTCTGGACACCTCTGAACTAGATATTCGCAGCAATACCTGTAAGTAAACCACGTGGCGGATACAGAATTTTCTGGAGGATATGGTAAATTTCGGCACTTCAGTTTAAAAGTGTAGAGACAAGTCATACATATGCACATAATAATCACAGGTGTCATTTAAGTGGGCAGGGGGGAAGGGGCAAATGCCCCCCCCCCCCCAGGGATTTGGAATTTTAGGTGTATAAAATATATTTTTTGTATATTGTTATATAAATAATGTAAATTTAAGCACATTAAACTGAAGTTTTATTATTAAAGTTTCTAATTTATACATGCTTAACTAATTAAAAAAAAAGGGGCAACAAGGTCACTGTCACCGAAAAAAATCTTGCCCCCGCCTAAAAAAAAACCTGAAATGACACCTCTGATAATAATATGATCAGCCACAACAACCCCCTCCCCCTTTTTTTCTCTCTCTCATTCTCTCTCACATACAAGTCCTGTATCTACCATTGCGCGTGTGTTTTGAACACATTTTAGTTCATGTGACTTAAGCAATTGACTCTTGACTTAGTTGAAATTTGCTAGAGGATGCTGAACCAGCAATAGAGAAGAAATTAAATACGGACTAAAACATGTGAAATCACTGCGTTATCGAGCAGCCTTGAGTACACAGATGTTCTATGAGGCTAGCACGTACGTCAGTGAATCTGTGAATATTTCTGGTCCCTAATCATTATCCGATTTTCAAATTGCAAGGAACACTTTCTTTCGTATTTTATTATTTACTTGTTGCCCCTGGCCAAACTACCACAAGCTACATCACAAACAGCTTACAGCAAAAACGCACAAGCAAGCAATAAAAAAAAAACACACTGATGTTATTTACATTTTCAAAAATATTTCTTTGGTTAAAGAAATACAAACAAACAAACCTCGAGTCAATTACAAAATAAATTACACATGTTTTACAATAAAAAAACTAATAAAATGGCCAGGGGCGTATGAACGTTTTGAAATTGGGAGGACAGAACTTGGAACCCTCAACCCCTCAGGGTTTCAGGAAAACTCCCCTGGGAAAAAAAGGGACTTCAAGGTGTAAAATGGTACACTTAAAAGAGCATTTTTCGAATTTAGACGTGCTAATATTATACTTTCTTGAGTAGTGATTCTTTTATTTTTTTTAGAAAATCATTTTAGCCTAGCACACGAAAAATTTAACGTATGTCGAAAAAGTAAAACCAAGACACTACACACTGTAATTTAAGCAATCAGTCCATAAATTATGCGTAAGCGAAATATTAGTCTGTATAGTGACAAGATATTTCCAGCTAACAAATTGTTACAACAGCATTTGGTGCTGTTTGCAAAGCAAGCTTTGTTAATAATCAATAATCTGTGTAATACTTTAGACGTAAAAATTAAAGTAGGGTAAATAGAATTTCTTACCAGAAATTCCATTAAAAGTATATTTTAATAGTTTTGAAATCTCCACGCTTACTACGCCCACCACGAAAATACTATGATATTATTGATATAAAAAATGTGCTTCCAATCTTCAAAGAACTAAAATTATAAGGTTAGCTTCATAGTAGTACAGCGAACCCTCGATAACTCGGACTAAAAGGGGAGAAAAGCAGTCCGAGTTACGATTTGTCCGTGTTATCGAGGGGCGTCCGGGGAGGAGAGGTAAGCAGTCATTAATCACAAGAAATGTGAGGAAACCAGTATGCTATCATTTCTACAAGCAAAAGAGGCGACAATATATACTGCTTTGTACGTATCAATTTACAGGAGGGGGTAGTGGGGAAATTATCACTGTAACATGGAGAACTATAAAAGAAAGAATGTCAAACAACCTGGGCTGGCAGATTCTTTTTTATTTATTTTTTATGCTACTTCTGGCTGATATTTTTTATCTGTGCTAGAAGCTGGCACCAAGGCACCCATTTACCACATAAAAGTTCTCGACCCCCTTCTCTCGTCTGGCTGACGACAGTCTATGTGCGGGCGTGTGTGTGTATGTGTGTGTGCGTGTGAGATAAGCTAGGGTGGTAGAGCGGGAGCGGAAGTAGTCAAGGTCAACCGGTACAGACTCAACAGTAATACGAACACCACACATGACCACATGCAACTCACGAGATGTTTACGTAAAAAATTTCTCAACATCAGCATGTCACAGTGTCTGCAGACAGCTGCTAGTTTCCTACGAGAAATTGTTTTTTTTTTCCCAGGGCCTCTTTGTGACTATACGAAGCCAGAAGCAACGTAAATCTCAGTCTACCTTTCCTCTTTTTTTTTGTTCAGTTGAAGTCTACGGCCGTGGTTGAAGTGATAATGTGCGCTCATAGGCCTCTCTTCATACTAGCTGTGTCGTCATAGATCAGTGACGTCATTACACACACTTTGCACTTAAAATAAATTTCACAGATACCATCAACATTAACGGGAACTCAATAAAAGCCCATTAATTTTAATCATTTAACTTTTTTAAAAGCGAGGCCCTCGAGAATGTGCAGCCCGGGGCAAATGCCCCTTTCTGCTCCCTTTTCCCTTATTTTTTAATTTATTAAGCCCTGTTTTTTTTTTCGATATCGCGCCGGCCTCTAGCGTAGTGGATTACGCGCCAGATTACGTTGCGAGAAACCCTGGGTTTGAATCCTTGCTCGGGCATGGATGTTGTGTTCTTTCACCTCACTTCACCCTCATCGGCTTAAAAGACGTCGTTAAAGGGCCGTAAAACCCTCTCAACACCTTGCCTACATTGCAATGCAAACCAATGGCTTTTATTTATTTTATTAATGTCCGGAACAAATTGTTTTGCAATCTTGAATTTATCGCACACACCACAACAAAATTAATTTCCCTTTAGGTGCTATTGTGACCTGTAGTTACCATCCAATTCACCAATCATACTGAAATGTTGATTTATGACGCACGTGCGTGTCTCGCTCGCGCGGTGAAGAGGCAGGAAAGATAAAGAAAGGAGGTCGGCCTGCTGATTTGCATCTCCACTCACGCACCTGCTGAGTTGCATCTCTACTCGCGCACCTCGCTAGCAACGTTTAACCACACAGAGCTCTCCACATATTTTATGGTGGGATTATTAAAGGCTACGTAGCGATGAGCAACTGCTTTTAAAGCTTAATACTGTTTTTAAATAAAACGTGATGGATTTAAATTAGGCAGACACAATTTTCTAATGATTCTGACCAAAAAATAATTTAATTAAAATTAATTTTGTTTATTGAAATTCTGTCCAATTTATCTGAAGTCCGGGACATCGAGGTCCGAGTTATCCAGGGTTCACTGTATACATAAACATTTCGTACTTCTTAGAAGGTTATTTAGCACATATTATTCAGCAGTATGGGAGTACATGTGTAACGTGGGCTATTTGTTGTAATGTGTTCATCCAAAAACGTTGCTTCCCGGCAAGTCGTTCAAAGTACAAATGTTTTCTTGAATTTCATAGTAAAAACGATTCTTCTACTTCACATGTCACTTCCCGGGTCTCCGCACCCTGCAATCACCGATATTAGGACTTCTGGCGCAGATAGTATACAATCAACGCTGAATTAAACAAAAAAAAAACATGGCCCTTCTTAAATGACATATAAATCTAAAGCTAGAGATAAGTAACTTATCACAGTCGTCCACCTTTCGTCTATGGGTTGGTTAACCACGTGATCTACAGCCAATCAGCAGCCTCCCATAAAAACTGTAGCAAACTTTAACTTTTGACGACAAAGCTAGTACAGCCTTACAAAGTCACATTTCAACACACTTAGAAGACTGTGAAGCTTTTAAAATATTGATTTAATTTAAGTACCGGTATTTTCTTTGCGATGAAATTGGTTTAAACAACTTTGCTAAAGTATTTTCTATTCAGCCACAACATAATTTCCTCTGTATGAAGATATTTTTTGGTCAGCAATAACACGTATGTCTTTAGCGCTGGTGAGAGCTGACGTGATGTGAATATGAAACGACGCTTGCGCCATGTGCATATGGTATGTTAATGAGATATTGTTAAATAGCCATGAATCGTAAAGCAAAAACAACAGTCCCTGGAAAATAAACACAAAATGCCCACCAATAAAAACATAAAGAGAACATAAGGTGGCACATTAAAAAACACACAAAATCCAGAGGAAGCTGTTGTAAACAAACCATATCAAAGTGGAAGATATGCACGACTAAATAAATGCTGGGCTACCATACACAACAGGCAAAGAAAAATAATCATTTAAATAATTAAATAGGCTCACTCGCCATAGTAAACAATACACACCAGAGGAAAATATGAAAGTATATTAAATTAGAACTCTGAAATTTGTGGTTGCTCAAAACGATTATTTAAATTTTACTGCAATATTAAATATTTTGTTTTCATTTTTTTTCTTTTAAAATAAAATTCACAACATTATTGTCATCGATGAATAGTCCATTAGTACTGAAATTATAAAAAGCCCAAATATTGCAGGCACAGATAAATGAAAATAGTGAATTGATTATCCAATTTACTATTTTCCTTGAATTCACAGTAAAATTATCGAAACAATATATTGCCCATTTTATAGGCTAAATAAATAATTTACGTCCAAATCAATGACATAATAAATTAATAAAAACAAAATTACATGTATATTGGATGCATCCGTTAAGTCTTATAAAATTTTAAATTGTTATTAAATTCAAATTAATTATTAAAAACGTACAAATATTAGATAAAAAAAGGTAAGTGTGACAGCTGTTAATTTATAGATTAAAATATACAAATTTTGTTGGGCTTATCTGTTTAAAGTCCTGCGGTAGAAGAGTACAGCACGCTGGGATCACTTCATATTTCCCAGTTACAGCAGCGAAACAAAGAAGATGAAAAGGCGAAGATAAAGCCCCAATATAGGCCAGATTGACTTGACATCTGTAGTAGAAACTACCAGTCAGCTCGTGAATAGACCATCACGCGAATACGCCGGGTCGAGAATCGGCCAGGTCGTGAATACTTCAAGACGAGAACCCTCACAGACGAGGTTGAAGATAATCACTTGAAATTACAGACGAAGCCACCACGATAAAATATTTAAAAAAAAAGTGTAGCACTACAGTTTTACTACTAAGTTACAATATAAATTTTGCTACATTATAAAAAAGGTTAAATAATGGCAACTCAAGTGCCAAGATCTGCCAAAAAGGCAGGAACACCGAACACACTCATCTTGACGATACAGTGGTTGACAGCAAAGTATTAAGAAATGCAATGGAAGAAGCTGCAGAAACGTTGAACAAAGGAGCATCAAAAATAGTTAGCAACAGTACCAACATCGGCAAAGTGCGCACTGAAGCACATTAGCACGCGACAATCACGTGAACAGTATCACTAAACTGCATCAAAATCACGCTATGCAACAGCAGGAGCACATGTCATGAAGACAGAGGTACGACAGAATAACTGACAAGAGGAATGCAAAGCTCAGCGGCTACTATCCTGCTAAGAAAAAAAAACACTGTAGCGCGACTAGGGTCGGCTCAAGTAATGTAGCAAGAAAGAATAGCTGTAATTGAAAGTGAACTTTCAGAAATATCGTTAACAAATTAAAATTACTCAATAACAGTTAATTTAATATTAAACAAGTTCATAACAATGCAAAAAAAAAGATAAATTTGCCTAAAGTTTAGGAAATATAATTTAAAAAATTTAATATGTATATTATTTAAGTCGTGTCGTATTTTATACGGCACATGCTGGAATGTAGGGTGGGGAAAACGTAAGACCCCCAAGAAAATCCGCCGACAAGCGGCATCATACGGCACGATTCTCACATGCGAAAGTCCGGTGACCGACCCTGCTGGGAATCGAACCAGGATCACCTTGGTGGTGAGGCGAGTGCTCTAATCACTTCGCCCACCGCAGCCTCCTATATATGATGCAGTCAGCAAAATAATGATTTTTTTTGTTTACGTAGCGATTTGATTTGTTTGAACGTATTTCAGACTCGCAAAATACTGTCTACCTATTCATTACATATGCTTCGATAGTACAATTTTCCTTATTTTATACAAACGCTGTCCATTTTACATTTTATAAAATTTTTAACATGACTTTTTTTTTGCAACTACTCATTCTTCTGCTGAATTGGTAACTTATTTGGTAGTCTTGATAAACCAATGAAGGTACAACAAATTATTAAACCTTGTAAATTTTATACCTACATTACATGAAATAACATGCTGACTACAAGAATGCTTTGGAACTTCATAAACATTTTCACTTACACTGTAGACACCAACTCACAAGGTTTTTTTCTTATCAAAATACTATGTAAATTAAGGTAAGTTAGTGAAATGTGGTGAAATATGTTTTTCTATGAGTCCTCAATAGCGCATAAAACAGTTGAGAAGTCAAGGTGCTTTTTACTTCAGCATAAAGCTTACAAAAATGCATATTACGTGATTTTTTCTATTTTTTTATTTAAAAATTAGGGTGATGAAAACATGTAAAATGTAATTTCAATAAATTTCCGATAACTTTAAACCAGTTATGATATCAAAGTGATTGTTGTTGCAAAATCAAGCCTACGCATATCGCTAAAAATTATTTTCATGACATTTGAAATTCAACCTCTAAATACATTGAAAAAAACCAAACGTAGTTTCAATTGTTTTAACAATCTTTATATATGTACAAAATATGGTTTGTTTTGTAGATATACATTGTGACTATTTTTTGTAGCAATGAAAATGTTATAGCTATCACAGTTTTTGTATAATGATACGTCAAATCACAAAATTGCTTAAAACTGTTTTATACACCAAACAAATTAATTCACTATGAAAAAGAGTGGCACAGGTTTTGTCAAGACATTTATAAAAACATGCATTGACATTTTCCGTATTAAAAAAATGGCAGAATATTGGCAATTTATTTAAGAAACAAAAATTTCCATTGCAGAAATATCTCGACGTAACTTGTGACACTGTTTTTCAGTGTGAAATTATTTCATTACTGTCAGATGGTTTTCGTGTCTTGTATGAAACCGTTTTTGCAAATTTGAGCTTGGCCAGCCTCTACACAAAATCTATGAAATCTAGAAACTTTTCATGACTGTAAAAATAGTCACAGTATATGTCTATAAAGAAAAACATACATTGTAAAAATATAAAAATTATAAAAATGTAAAATTCTGCAGGCAGCCTCTAACTCAGCCCCCGTTATCTACTGTATCTCTTAGATGTGTTGAGATATCGAGATGATTTTTAAATAGCCTAGGAATGAGACTTACGTAAATACCTACTAAGCGATTTAATAATTTTTCAAATGTCTGCAGTTTAAGTGGTGGAAAGATGTACAATGTTACAGAAATACAGAAAATCAGATATGAATAAAACTGTTAAGCTAAAGGTTTGTGGAAAAAAAATATAATTAACACATTAGTTACCATACAAGTGCAACATGAATTACATTGGCTGCAAAGATAATTAAAATTGCAACCATTTATTTCAGTAATATGAAGCTGCACTGAACTTTGCTACAGACTTTTCACCAATAAAAATATATGGTCACGCTTAAAGCCAATCTCTCTTGTTCCTACTTTTATAGAGATATTAATAATTTTACTAATTTTTTACTCCTAAACGAGAACAGATGTAAAAAATTTATTTATTTGACAGTTTTGTTTAAAATCTGTTTATCCATGTTGCCTGATTTTTTCAAGGCAGTAAATACAATGGTTTTAGATAATTATGTAAGTAACGAAACAGTATAATTTCTTGTTTAGAAAAAAAAAAGCTGTCATGGCAAAAACCATTTTAAACAAAACTGCCAACAGATTTTAGATGTCTGCTCTCCTTTAAGCTACTAATAATAATCTTAGAACAAGTAGAAACAAGAGTGTCCCACAGTACTAATTGATCGGCGAAAATCTTGCATGCTATAAACAGTTCAGCATTTGTCACGATTCAAGGTCGCCCTTACAGCTCTGTCACTTCTGAGCCACTAACACACAGGTAGATGGCACTCATAACAAATATGTTTAATGGCATATATATATATATATATAGAGAGAGAGAGAGAGAGAGAGAGAGAGAGAGGGACTTTTTAACAATTTACCGACTGATATTAGGATACAATGGAGAAATGAGTGTGTACAAAAAAATTTTTTAAAAATACTTATTTAATAATTAATTTTATTCTGTTAATGACTTTTTAGAAACATAATTGTCAGAATGTAATAATCAAGAATTTTTACTGGTACAATATGTATGTTTTATGTAATTGTAAAATTAATGTATGAGTGACATGTTCTATATACCTGAATTTGTTTAATTAAGGGATCACTTGAATGAATAAAATAAATAAATAAGGAAATATATTGACGCAATATCAGAAAGAGCGAGCGATAATGTTTGGTAAAGACTATGACGTATCACTGTTCCCCGGTGCATAGAGTAAATAAGTACTAGTCCCCGGTGTTCATACGGCGGCGTGGTTTGCATGCGTGGGAAATTGTGTTTGACCGCAGGGATGCTGCGAGAGGGGAAGGGAAGCGATGCTAGAGATGGGATAGGCAAGCGAAGCTGAGTCACGGAAATACCCGAGCAGCCCCTTGCTTTCTGTGTGATGAATGCTTGCACCGTGTCAGCGACAAGACACAAGTATGTTTACATGATTGTCTACATAATTCTACAACACAAAAACAAATTTCCTGTTTATTTTGTAGCAAAATATTAATATTGATGGTAGAAATAATTATATATTTATAACAATAGTAAAAATTTTTTTTGCAGTGTAGCAATGTTGTGTGGTTAATTGTGTAAATGTCTTTAAAATCATAAGTGAAATTCTAGTCTACTTGTAGAAATGATGTTCTAATTGACAGTAAAAATAATTCAGTAATTATAAAACTAGCAAAAAAACATTCCACTTTTTTACAATGTAGCAAAGTTGTGTGGTTGTTTGCACATAAATCTTCAAATTAATAAGTGAAATTCCAGTACAGACGTTCAAATTGGCAGTAAAAATAATTTAGCAATTCTAAAATTTTTAAAAAAAATTCATTTTTTTACAGTGTAGCAATGTTGTGTGGTTGCTTGTACATAAATCTTTGAAATCATAAGTGAAATTCCAGTATATTTGTAGATATGATGATCAAATTTATAGTAGAATTAATTCAGTGATTACAAAAATTGCAAAAAACGTTACATTATTTACAGTGTAGCAACGTTGTGCAGTTGTATGTACATAAGTATTGAAAATTCATAAGTGAAGTCACTGTATATTTGTACATGCGACTTTCAAATTGATGGTAGCAATAATTGAGCAATTATAAAAATAGCAAAAAATTAAACTTTTTTTTTTGCTGTGTAGCAATAAATGTACATGTGTGTGTGTGTGTGTCTGTTGTGTGCATAATTCAAGAAAGTATGTGAAACTTTAGCATATTTGTGAATGCAATATTAATAGTATAAATTAAAAATATTTGTAAGAATAAGAAAAATTTTTTTTACAGTGTATCATTACAAAAAAGTTAAGATACAATGAAAAAAAATTATAAGTTAATCATATTTTTTAGTTTTTAATAATAATTATTTTTTTTTAAAAATTGTTAGGTTATGTGCAACAAATTCTTATCTCATTTTATCTCACACAAACAAGCTAGCAAGCAAGCAAGCAAGCAAGCAAGCAAGCGCACATGCACACACAGACACAGAAACACACATATACAGGACTAGCGTATCTTCTGAGGACCGCCGAGTTTAAAGTCATAACCTCCATAAATTAATCGTCAATGTTTGACAAATGTATATCAGTGAGATGAGGCAATTTTTGTGATCCTATAATACACACAATGAAATTTTGGAAATAAAATTATTTGTAAGATTTGTGTATGGCAAGGGTGGATTTATTTTATCTCACGAGGACCATGTGTTTGACCAGCCAATACGAGGTCCTGGGAGAAATAACGAACTTCTTCACACAAGTACTTGGAACAGACTAAGTGAGGACTACCATTGTTTCCTAATGGAAAAATATTCGTTACTGCAGTGAGTTATAGCTTCTCAACAGTATGTCTAACAATAATAACATGACAGAAATTCAAACCTTTAAGTAAACAAGATGATGCATTTGAAACTAAGAGTACGTTGTAAACTGAATATATTAACAATAATATTTTACTCTATAACAAACAAGCCAATCAGATATCAGTAGTTTCCAATTATTTATGTTTCTTAATTATACATTAAATTTCAGTTTTATTCATAGAAAAGAATCTGTGAATTTGTCTAGTTCATTGAACCAGAAACTTTTGCAAAAGCTTAGTAGGTGTATCCTATTGGGTAGTATTGGCCACGTGATCAGATATACTCAGTCATTGCATGTTTAACAGTTTTTCCAAGCGTACGTAAATTCGAAGAGTAGCATTATAGCGACCAATTCAAAATAAATGTAGCAAAATCTGCAGAAGCGATTTATTTCAGTTGCTGGTCTGACAGGACTGTATTACTAGATCAGGTTAAATCAGTGAAGAATATCTTGTACAGTAGACGTACAATTGTGAACTTCTGTACTGTAGAAAATGCTGGAGTCAACCTCCAAAAATGTACATATTAATAAGCGAAAGTTCTCTGGCATATAACAACTAATTTTTAGAACTATAGAGGGTTTATTATATGCTACTAAATTTTAAATGTTAAAAACTTATATTTAGAAGTCCTTTTAGTTGCATAATTTATTCTCTACATGAATTATTTCTTTGGAGAAATTTTTACTTGATAAAAACTCTTTCAGGAAATACTACATTCCGACATCGTATTATTTGTGAACTTTCAATCAAATGCCTTAAAACATATTTTCGTTTATGTATAGGGCCTACATGTTAACTACTACATATGAACTTGAGCTACCGATGGCGACCTAATGACCGGTTTCACCCGCCTTCGTCAAACCCACCATGATGGTTACTAAGCTGACAGTTCTTCAAATGTTGGTAGTTCATTAAGTTTCATGATTTAATTAAGTTCATTTCTTAAGTGAAAGTTTGGGAACTTTATGCTTAGACACTGCTTGTTTATGGACACAGGAGATACGGATAGTGTTTTGAGTTAATCAGCGTATCCTCGTTTAAGTGCGCAGGTAAAATCCAAATACAGAGAGAAATGTCCATATTACGACAGGTGTTGTTAATTGAGCAAAGAGGTTGACACACAGTATGAACACATGTTTAATGGACACTCTTTTTAAGTGTCAGTATCATACTTTTCTCGTAATTTACGAGATGCCGATCAGTTGTAGGTTTACAAGATTTATTTTTTACAGCCTTTAGATACAGTATGTAAATGTCAGTACTAGAATAAATTAGTTATCAAACTATCGAGATTTGTTAGGAAATTGTTACAAAGTTAATCATTATTTTTTAAACATAGTCCGTATACTATGTAGGCCTACATATATACTATACCTAGAACATGCAAAGCCTGGCAGGGTAAACGTGGCGGGGAGAGGCAGCAGGCGAAGGTTGCAGAGTGCTTGCCCAGGAATAAAGAAGCTGCTGCAAGTCGCACGCTGCAAGCGAAAGTGACATCTCACAGTTAGCTGGGCGACAACCGGCCAGCGAGCTTGGTATACACAAGCTTGTACTTGTCGCTACTGTTTTCTTGATTAGTAAGGGCGCAGCGTACCTGCGTGTTACAGACTCACAAGTGACGAGCTATAAGGGTGACATTGAAGCGCACATAAAGTAACGCTTTCTCACAAGGAGCCAAACACTGAACTAGCATGAAATATTTCCATCAACTTCTTTTTACTATGGGAACATATGAGGAGTCATCACAGGTTTTAAATTCCCACGTATGACACATGGGAACAGCGGATCAATAAGAGCCATTGTACCACCCTCAACGGGAAGCATATAGCCTCTATTCACAGCACGTCGAACTAGCACATAAGGTTTACAGTGTAGATTTTTTGCTATGCGAGTTTAAGAAGTGACGTCAACGCATTTCTCTCGCTTTACTCTTCACGAATGCAGGTGGTGTTTTCGGAGTTAGAGCAGTCTAAAAACAGCAATTTTGAGATGCCCAACAAGAGTACTGAATTTTTAATACTACTGAAGCATAGTTTCAAGTGTGTTTTATTTTCGTAGACAAACATAATACAAGTTAGCGGTTTTGCGTAAAAAATAATACGCGTGATATGCTACAACGCCGTCTACACGTCTATAGCAAAGTTCACTGCATGATCCAATCTGAGTTTCACATACATTCGGATAGTAAATTTTGAAGAACGGCCTTCTCAAATTACCATTTTTATTTATGTATGAGGGCTTACAAACAGTGCTTTTAATTAAAACACAGTTCAAATTATGACATTCCGTGCTTGCCGGAAATGTGTTTTTTTTCCGTAAATTGGCGCAACACGCACATTCGGAAAAGTTTTGTAAAAAAAACATATTTGCGATCATATTGTAACATAAATGAAGCGTGTGGTAGGCGGCATCCCTTTAACCTGTTATCCTGGTAGTTTTTGTATTTATTTAGTTTCTGGCTTTACATATTAATTCTTTTGTACTTGTTATGTTCGTTGGAGTGCACTGTGAAGTGTTTCTCTTAGTGACTAATTCATGGTGTACATATTATAAGTAAACTAATCATACAATATCAAGACAATCAAATCATTAATAAACTTGTCATCTAATAATACAAGAACTCACACCACGCTGTCGCAATAAGTATATTCAACTATAACCACAATAAATGCCTTCGAAGTATTATAAGATAACGAAAGATACTTAGGCTATAAACTGATAAAGTGGACATTCAAAAATTGTTGACAACATGATATTGGGACCGAAATAACCACACATATTTCGTTTGTAATCACCCCGAACGTAAAGAAACTTAAAAATGAAAAAAAGTAGCAACTGAAAACTCCTCAGTTACACACACAGTGAATTGTATTACCAGATTCAAATGAAGTTATTGGAAATTGTTTTGACTGTTAGCCATTTATATTTATCTTTTTGATCCGACACTCAAGACTGACCCCCGTAAAACTGAGAGTATAAGAAACAGTCGTTTCTCATGTCAACCCGAATAAATTTAAAGTTTGGTCTTAGCGCTATACATGTTGTCATTGAAAAACACACTTTTTTGTGGAAAACTGTAGAGTGGAAATTCTAAATGATTTAAGTGCCAGAAATATGCTCTCAAAAAAATGTAAACTAGTGATGCAAGAGTATGTGTACATATGGGACATGCAATTTTTCAACGAACATAAAAAATATTAGGACAATTAGAGGGACTTCGTTCTTACAGCAAGACTTAGGCACTGGTACGTGGTTATATTGATGTAATTAACTAAATTCGGAGTCTTTTGGCACTTCATTTAAAATTTCCACTCTACAACTGTTGTCTCTTAACTTTCTCTTCACTAACTCCCATTTTACAACTGTTGTCTCTTAATTTTCTCTTCACTAACTCCCGTTTTTTCTTTAATAATTAGTGTTACAAAAAACAAATATTATGCTTTTTAAGAATCTTAGAAGATCCTGAAATCCTTGACATTAATATAAGTATCTTGGAAGTTATATGTATGTTGGTAAAATTCTGAGTCAAAAAACCAATCGCTAACTCAATAGTCATAAAATATACACAAGCATTATTAAAAACACATTCGCAGTTTTTCAAAACCGCGTGGGGTTGAATTTCTTAAATTATTTTTATAGTTATTGCCTAATACTTGGTTCTCTCCTTAAAACTATATATGTCCAGGACCAAATGTTGAATTTGAGCATTAATATGTCAGATAGTTTATTCAATCTCTAGTTTCTTGAATTCATAAGATAGCCACGGCTTTGCATGAGTTCAATACACGAAGCGGCCATTTTTTTATTGAATAATAAAATACATCCAGAAGTTAGTAAAGACCCGAACTTTTCATGCCTGAAAGTGTATCAAGAAACTATCAACTAACATGATTTAACTTAATTTGACACCAGCGCCTTACATGGGATTCGAACCCGTAACTTCCTACACTGGAGACAATTGTTCGAACCATAATGTGCTATGGAAGTTCGACAGCAGTTACAAAAATTCACATTCGCTGTATAAATAATTTCACAATGAAAATACTTGCTTTTCAATTGATGTGTCTCGAGAGGTTTACAAACTTTACCTCGCCAGAATTAGAGACAAATACCAGAACATAGGCATTGTAAATTACAGCAGAGCCGGTCTTATGAAGGAAAAAGTACTACTATATCTAAACGGGTTAAAGGATGTTTGGTATAGCCTACCGCAAAAATTAATACTTTAGTCCACCTACCAAGTTTGTAGCTGTGGAGTTTTAAAGCGAAATATGTATTAAAATAAATTATTCTAAAGAGATTTGTTTTACAGATAAAAGCCTCAAAATGTATTGTACGTACAGCTTATGGAAGAATACAGTAAAATAAGAAATTTTCGGCATTTTAAAATAAGTACTTAATAATTAAAATGTTAATGTAATATTTATACACAAGAAAAGAAATTACGCACAAATTTTTTTGAAAATTCTTTTTTATAGCAATTTTACCAAGAATTTTTTTTATGAATTAGTTATGTTTTAAACAGTTCTATCGAAAATTAAGCAACCACGGTGGCCGAGTGGTCATACCACTCGCCTGTCACTATAGCGATTAGGTTTTGTCTCACTACGTTGTCAATTTCCGATATTTTGCATGTGGAAAACTTGGCGAGGTTGCTGCTTGACTGTGGGTTTTTCTCAGCTATCTCATGTTTCTCCCGCCCTCTCATTCCGTTGCTCCTCCACCGTAGGGCCTCATTTATTGTCATCTTTCAGGGTATGTAGATGGCTACAGGCGTCCAGGTAGAAGTTTGCACTATAGTACCCTCCACGAACTTTATTTATTTACTTATTTAGCTACCGTGAATAAGTATTTTTTATTTGTTCTTAGCTGAAACTCCGTGGCTACAAATATAGGTATGCAGAGTTCTTCAGGCGGCCGTCTAGTCCAAACGTACAAACAGAGAAACAGTCATACCACTTTCGTTATAAATAAACGTAATTAATTTACTATTTTACTCTGGTAATCATATTTCTACATGCCATACATAAAATACTAATGATCACAATTTGAAATACATGCATATCACACTGTTGACATGACTGCAACCTAAATAAATGACAGGGGTTTTTAAAGCACCACGCTCGCGTGGTTAGGTTAATGTAGACCGAATATTCAGGAGGATAATTACAGTAACCAAATTATACATTCATTAATAATAATAAGGAAAAAAGGTTAACAGTTACAGAGCATTCGCCGTCTGCAAAAATAAAAGCATATTTCAATAAAACCAAAGCTAAAGTCAACACTGACAATTACAGAACAAGAATAGTACGAGTTGAGATTGAAATCCTGAAACATACTGGAAATGTAAACCGAGATGATGGATATGAGCTACGTAATTCCTGAGGTTCGATTTCCAAAATACTGGCAAAATTACCTGACAGGTAACAAACATGGCAAGCACAGCAGCCAATGAGAAAAGGCCATCAGCGAATGGCAGTCACAACAGAAGTGAATGGTAGTGATTGACTGTCTATGAGGCACTTGGAGAACTTGCGTTGTCCCCATTAGCCGACTGGACACCTTTCATAAAAGAGCCCTATTTAATGCAGAGTCACCTTGCAATGTTCGATGAAATGTCGGTTATTGTAATCTACCAAGCGCATCTCCCGCCTGAAATTTAGACTCTACAAACGTATCTAATGAACTGAAAACGCATGGAATAAACGTAGTGGTAGTGGAGTAGACGTTATATATTCCACCACACTAACATGCTATAGTAGATTTGTAATGATTATATCTACATGACAACGTGAAAGTATACTGAAATACTAATCCCAAAATTTTATTACGTTTTGCTTTATTGTACGCAAAATAAAATTAAAGGAACAGCAAAATTTGAGATAGTTTTTCTCACGTTATGCTGACAGGTGAGATAGGACAATAATCGTACTCACTAACAACGTAAATTAATTAGAAAACAAAGCTTCTAAAGCCTTTGCAGAAAACTAATTGAGAAAGGATTTTACTGTTGTGTCGATAACATACACTAACAAAATACAACACCAGCTATTGCTGGCGACTTAATTGGTGCAGAACTTCCTTTCAAGTTACAAAAATAAATACTTCAAGTGTATGTGTGCAATCAAAAACATTTAAAAATAATTAACCAACAGAACCAATAAGTTCGGTCTTACCCACAAGAATGTCACGTATTAGTGTAAGCAGCAGTTAAAATAAGGGCTTAGAATAAACCGAGATTAAGATTGAGAGTATTGACTTACAACCTACAGTACACCGCCACATGTTGCACACGCACGCGCACGCACACACACAGAGAGAGATATATATAGAGAATGTGTGTGGTATAGACAGAGAGATTGATAGGGATAGAGAGAAAAAGAGATATTGTAATAGAAAACCCAATTTACCCTTACTTTAACTCAGATAATTTGGAAGGAAGGGCTTGCATACCTCTATCACATGAAGTGTCGATGATCTTGGTCGCAGCAGGCTGTCGTGGCATATGCCTGGTGTGTTCTCCGGCATGCATTTTCTCACAGAGTGACTCACACAAGAACTGAAATGTATACATTTGACACGTCATAACTACTGTTGTCAAAGATAAACGTGGAGAATTGAGGGTGCGTTTAGCCAACCTCTATATCAGCGGTTCCCGAACAATGGTAAGTGGTAAGTAGACCACAGGTAGTTCGTGAGAGCTTTGAGAGTGGTACATGGGCTAATATGTCAATTCACTTGGTTTCCATAATTTATAATATGCTTCAGCGCAATTACTGTCACTTATGCAAGCATCGTAAAATGTATATTAATAAACTATGTTCTGACAGCATTTCGTATGAAACAATGTGTAGGCCTATTTTATTATATTGCTGAAGGGTATCATGTTACGTTGTAATTAATGACAATTTTCCTTACCATCGTTGTGATGGGGCTGCTTCGTTCTTCTGATGTAGTTACTTATACATATAGTTGTTAGAGGTTATGATGTTATGTTCGCGGCGACAAAATGTGACGGCACCGTCTACGTATGTGTTGCTTGGCTGTAGATGTATAAGGTGAAGATGTTTGGTATCGAGTCCCTGGTTGCGGCGGTAGAATGTGGTGGTGCTGTATATTCGTATGACATTGTAGTTTATGTTGATCCTTGCTGCCGGCGACTACTTATCAAATTAGACTTTTCCTTGTTTGTTATTTATATGCCCGGATAGCCTGAGGAGTTTACCTAAGGAGTTTACATAGAAGAAAAAAGAAGCAATTTTTTTTTTTTTTAACTTTCAGTTTCTTTTAATAATAGTTCACCAGACGTACATGGCACAATAACGTACAAAAATTCTTTCCCGTGATTTTATGTCTTACAGTGTGAACGTGAATAGGTAACACCAGTGGTGGAATTCACTAAGTCATAAGTGTTCGTCCCAGTTTATTATCGGTTGTGATCTGCCTTAGTTTGCTCCACAAAGGAAAACGACCTAAACTACGGTGTACCAAACTGCTATACTCACTTGTGCAGCTATTTCTTGCACCTACTTACTTGAGTACTACTCTTAACAAACACCGCAAAAGAAATACATATTAGAGTGCTGGCTACACAGCCCGCTTTACTCGCGGATACGCCCTCTAAGCTTCACCGCCCTTCTACCACGTTTAACACGTCCTCTCCCCGCCGCCATGACGCCCCACCTAATCACTCAGCCGGCCATCTCCCGGCGATCGTCCCCTAGCTCCGATGGATCACAACTAACTTTCCTGGGCGGACACCCGGACTTGCTCGGCCGAGCGGCGGAGGGATACATCAGGATCCAACTTGCCTAAAAAGCTGGTTAATTGACGTTTATAACCCAAAAATTGTACGTAACATAGATACTGATAAATTTACAAAGCATTTTATTCCATAATACCAGCTAAATATTCATTAGTTTATTAATTGGGGGATGTGCAGCGTCATCAATCTGTTGCGGATCACCACCTTCACGGAGTTTTGCGCCCGAAATTACCACCCACGTTGATCGAGAAACGCCGCAGAGCCCCCGCATTCCAGCACGTCCATGTACGTGCCTCCAAGCGAGTGAACTCTGACCTGCATGCCAGATAAATCCGTCCAAAGCACAGGTTAGCTCAGAACTGATTTGAAATTTTAAACGCTAGCACTTCTCGGTACGTGCTTCCAAGCAAGAGAACTATGACTAGCCTGCCACGTAAATCCCATTCCAGGAGAAGCAAGCTAAGAGGCTACTTGACATTAAAAAAAAATCCAAACAAGGCAAAATATAAGAAAAGTTTACTTAGAAAAGTTGCTTGAAATTAAATTAGCTTTAAAATGAGTCCAAACACGATATAAATCCAATAACATTGACATGTAAAATTAAATACTTTTCTCTTGCTTTAAAGTTAAATTATAAATAGACTTTCAATGCTAATTTCTCTATTAGCATCCCCAATTAATATGTTGGATCCCGCCTTATAGATCCTTATACCTGGTTAAGTTGGCCTACTTAATTTGTTATAAACAAAGAAAAAAATATTAATTAAGACAAAAAAATTGAAATTACTGTATGATAAGAGGCCAAGTAAGTGCTACGTGCCAGTGCACGACACATCGTATTGTTTTACTGGAGAACGTAACGCAACAAAAAGGAAATAATACCTGCAGGGTCAGTAGCAAAACAATTTAGACGATAAAAATATAACAAAGTGCTATTTGTTTTCTTCGTAATGTGAGAAGGCGGAGTTGTGTTTACGTACACTAGTCGCAGCTCAGTAGCTAGCAGTCATCTTTGCGTTGTGATAGTCCATCCTCTTTTCTGTTGTGTATTGTTCCCATGAATTCAAAGATTAAATATGATAGTAATTACACCAAACACAGATTCACCATTATCAAAGTAAAAAATGAGGTTTTACCAAATGTGAAATTTGTGTCATAGTTCCTAGTAATAAAGCATTAAAACCTGCAAAGCTGGAACGGACTAATTCTACATTGAAAAAGATGAATATTCACAGTTTGCCAGTGATTTTTCACAAATTCAAATTTTTAAAATTCCTTCATTCGGAATTAGTGGAAAGCTACAGAATGCATAAGCGAAATACTGTAAGTAATGAGAATTTGTTTTAAATACATTTTAAAAAAACCTAATTTTACATAAAATGTAATTTTGATTTTATAAAAATTGTGTTGTAAAATCAATGAAAGTATAAAATTTAAAGATTAACAACGGTAATCAAACTCAAGACCTTTGGCACATCACGCCAATACTCTAACCATTAACCCAATTTGAAAATTTCATTGAAATTCTTGGTATAAAAGTACATTTCTGTTTTTTTATATCAGGTATGTGTATTAAGGGTGCAGTTCACCTCAGTTTTCAATGTTTTTTATTTATTTTTATATTTGTACCAGATTTTTTTTTTGTTATTTTAGATGTAAATTGTGACTAAATCTTCCTCCTCGAAAATTGTTGTATCTCTCATAGTATTCACGTAATGAGTCGTAAACGTCAAAATTTGCACTCAAGGTTTTATGTACGTCACTATAACCAACTGACTTACAAAACCAAAAAAAATTCACAGTGTATAACAATGCTGTAGGCTATGAAATGACACATATAAAAACAAAAAAATAAAATATTTCTGTATTTAATAAAAAATCCTGAATTTTGAAATGAAAATTTAATATTTTAAAATTATTTTCAAAATACAAAAATTTATTTATTTTTATCAAGTATGTCAAACCATAGACTCATTACGCGAGAACTATGAGAGATACAACAATTTTCTAAGGGGAAGATTAAGTCACAATTTATTTCTAAAATAAGAAAAAAAAATCTGGTACAAATATAAAAAGACGTTGAAAACTGAGGTGAATCATGCCCATAAGTGTGTTCAAGTGCAATAAAATCATAATTTAATATTATTATGGAATATTGTTACTTTTGTAGACGATACCTGTGAGTACAGTTTCCTCCTACAAAACAATTTTAGCTTTCGTAATTTTCTCATAACGGTGCGTCAAAGTCAAAATGTGCATGTTTCGCTACCATGCAAATAATGAAAACTTATTTACTGTCGTAACTGAAATAATTTGTGGTGAAATAACATGCCCTGAGCTACGTAATAAAGCATTTAGTTACTACCACATGAAATATTTTTTTCTTTAAAAAAAATTTTTGAATTTGCAATTTTTTTCTGTACTTTTATGATCTTATTTTAAATATTTAAACTATACGTTATGACTTTTAAAAGGTTTTATTGCAGAGCTTATGGGATGTTGGTTCACCATGAATTATTTCATTTAAGTAGATTAATAGGTTTTCGCTATTTGCATGGCAGCATAAGCAGCAAATTTTGACTTTGACGCCCTGTTGAGAGAAAACTATGAGAGCAAAAAATTATTTGTAAGAGGAAACTGTACTCTCAAGCATCGTCTACAAAAATAACAATATTAGGTAAATATATAAAATTTAGATTTTTTCACACAACACCCTTATGACAGAACTATCTTAAGAATAGGCTATTTATAGTAGAGTGTGAATTTTCGAAACGAGGGTAATTTCTCGAGTGAAACTGAACATTACTAAACTTCAACTATCCACAACAACCGAACACAATGCAGACCTGCAGTATAGTCAATACTGTGCATTGAAGTGTAACTTAACAAAACAAATAATTATCTTAAAAAACTAGCAAAAAATTAAAAGAAAACTTGCTTTAAAAACGGTGGTGCACTGTATGCTACACGTAGACTAAAAGCATGTGAAATGGTTGAAATTAAATTTCAGTTACTGATCTAAACAGTAATTTTCACTTTATAGATTGAATAGTAGAATTTGTACATAGTAAATAGTGACATATACTTAGTCAGTCTGTAACCCAATCTGTATTTTTTTGCTCACTTTTTCTATCAGTTAACGTTGACAAAACAACAGATACGCCAGTGAAAAAACTTGCAACGTACTGAAACTGTGAAAGTTTCTCTGATTCAAATTTAGAGTGTTTAAAAACAGGCCATCAAAACTTACGTGATAGTTCCCTTAAAAGAGCCCTATACAGCATGGTCTTGAAGCTACATTTGCAGTGCTTTTGTAGTTTGTAGATTGATAGCTTCCTACTGCAAATAGAATCCCCAAATTTTTTCCCGAAATAGTTAAAGAATTAATATAGGCAAATTAATTTTTAATTTTTATTTTTTATGTTGATAACTTAGTTTAAAAAATTCCCATAATTCTGGTTTTTTGCACTGGCATTATCGTTAAACTGTATATGCTTTCAAAAAAAGAAAAAGTAGCAAGCACAAAATAGACAATTCTGATTAAAATGGTGTATAGAAACCCCTATGTCGTCGCTTTAAAACTCTCAGAATCTTCAATCCAAAAACCATATTTTCGTATTTTTCTGGGTCCGGGAGGTGCTTCCCTCGCATGGTCGACGTTCAGGCAGTCGATGTGGCGCGCAGTAGTGGGGGTAACAACCGTACTGTGGCTGCGAGAGGGGAGGTTGTTGCCTGCTGCACTCGTCTCAAGGTCGCCCAGTTTTCCTCCCTTGTGTACAGCTCTCGGAGTGATGGCGCGAGATAGCAGACTGCCAGGCAAACACGGTCAGGGTGGACTTTGCGCGATTATGGACGATGAGAAAAAGCTGTTCTCATTAAAACAATATCGGAAAACTAACATGTTATGAAAGTTTGTATACTTTTCATTTACTCTTCTGATACACTCCATATCAATAAATGGTTGTTTGTTTATAGAAGTGTTGTAATTCAGCATTTCACTTTTAATATTAAATAATAGGCAACGATGCCGCTTAAGTAACTTAAGCTACTTTTGATAATGAAATAGTAATTTGTTGCATATTTCTTAGTGTATCAACGTAATTTTAATAACAGTCAGTACCTTACAACTTAAAAATGGTATAAAACGGTAATACAGCAAATTTTATATAAACACCACCTAAAATGTGAGCAGATTGATTTTTCTCCCGTCAAATGTACACTTTCGTGTAGTCTAAATGAGAATATTTGTGTTATTTTGTAGGCTTACTCGGTGGCACGCAAGGAATTAATTGCAATAAGATTATAAGAGCTCACATATTTACTGACAAGATAATAGACAGAGCCATGTTTAATAGCAAAATAATTCTAACATTATCGCTTTGATAGTTCGTAGAATATATTTCATTGTAATATCTAACAGTCGTTTCAGAAAAATAATTTCACACACAGTTTGCTGAAGACCGAGGAAAAAAATTGTTCACTTTATAAATTGGAAAGCTTGCGCCAACACGACCGTAAATCTATCGATATACACATACATTGCTTTGCATACAGTTACATAAAAATCCACAGATACAATTTTCATTTTAAAAATAATTAGTTTTCCCCTAACTGCCTAGGTTAGTAGCGCATGGTAAAAGGTTAAACAATGTCGCCATACAATGACCTAAAACTACCTTTGGGGAGGGGGGTGAAACTATTCACGAAGATGCTAAAATGTATTATCAAAAAATGTTCTTTAAATATGGGAATGAGAAATTTTGGGGTGTTATTTCTTTAAAACTAGTAATATGAACCAAAATCCTAAGCATAGCTTAATTTCTCGCAGCATTGACTCAGCATCACTTATCATAAGGATTATTTGGTTTTCAATTTTTTGCTTTAATTCAGAGAAGGAAATTGTACAATTTGCTATTATAGCTTGGATTACTTTGACCTTGCGCCACATTATAAATGAAATATTAACATAGAATTTGGCCACTATCAGTCCAGCAAATTATGAATATTAAAAAATTGATTTACTAATTGAGGCCCAATTATCTATTAATAGTTTAATAACTATGTGTGTACGACAGCGCAAGGCATGTATAAGTCACGCTATTATACTACATTTCGCATTTTACTTCTCAGGATTTAACAAAATTTGAAAACGAAATGAACATTATGGAGAGTGATGCCGAGTCTAAAGTAATCTGTTTTGGTCGAATAGGTCATATCTGAAGGCGGCCTACCTTAACTATTTATGCAGAAAACGGGAGGTTAAATGTTCTTCAAATTTATTGTAACACTTCAAATATCGGTCACTTATTGCATTAGCACACCGAAGGCAAAAAAAAAAAAAAAAAAAAAATTTCTACCGCATGGCAGAGACTAGGCTGAAAATCAAACATGTATAAACAATATAATACTTTAACAATTGCAAGAGAGCAGGCATTTATTTAAAAATCTGTGGATCAAAAGGATTTTGGCTGGCTTTCAAAGTCAATTATTTTTTCTTGCTTTACAATTTTAAATAAATAATAATACATAACATATTTTTATATAAAGCAACTAAATTTTTTGCCGATTCACTGATACTTACGGCAGAAGCGCGATTATTTGTGCAAAAACCGATAATTCCTCCCAGCATACAACCTGTTGTGACGGCATGGGTCAAATCGTTCATTAGTTAAAATGGCTGGAGCAGTAGGCCTGATTAACAAAACTCTTCTTCCACT
>PNEQ01011852.1:0-14822 GCA_003012365.1 Medauroidea extradentata | reverse complement strand
CGGATACAAACACAATCAGATTATTGGCACAAGACAAATCAAACTGAGTTCGCCTCTTGATGCAGAGCACGTTATGCTCATTGCGGGCCGGGCCCCCCCCCCCTCCGCACAGAAAGTCATCGAGCTTGCACATGATGCTCATTGCGGGCCGCCACCCTCCTCCCCTCCCATCTTGAGCTCGCGCCTGAGAATGTTATTCTCGTTGCGGGGCCAACCCACACAATTTAATAGTTCGCGCCGTGCCACCATGCAGAGTGTGCTCGCTGCGGGGCCAACTCAATGACGAGTCACGTGCGTGCGCAGAAGGGTATGGCTGGCATATTGTACGGCAGTAGCGTGACCGCGGTGTTGCCGTTACTACGCTGCCGACAGCGGTAAACGTTTACGCACAAAAACGGAAACGTTTCCTAAAACACTATTAATCCTGCATCCAATCTTGACGACTAACTGCTGCAATTTAACATATCGTTATAGCGAAAATGAACTCTCTGCGCCGTCTTTAAAACCAACATATTTTACCCACACAATGTATGTGCAACTGACGGTGCCGAGGGAAGTTAACGTTATAGCGAACTTTATGTTATATGCCGTACTCGTTACATCGGACTTTTACTGTATAATTTTTTTTTTATTTTTTGTTTATAACGTAAATTCGTTATAACAAACTTTGGGCATTGTTATAAATTTACGTTATAATGGACTTTCACTGTATAGAAAACTTTTTTTTATTTGTGTAAAGTATGTTACAAATGCTAGAACTGTTATTTTTAACAGAATGTTACAGAATATTTTATTTTACACTTTTGTGTATTTCTTCACACTGTTACACCTTGCAATTCAACTACACAGCTACAATATTCTGTGTAGTCAGATGTTTTCATTGTCATGCCACAACACTGGCCTGAAGACTTGCCTTGTTGCCACAGAAGTTTGATGTTTAGCATGTACGCCGCCCACCTCCTCTCTCAAAAATAATCTATTTTTTGTAGGCAAACATACTGTAAACACACTTGCGTATTATATACCATTAAATTATTTTTTGTCCCTATTGTAAATATTTTTTCTGGCAGGTGATGATAACGACAATGATTCTGCTGATTTACGATATGTTCAGCCTACGACTTCTGCTAAAAGAAATAATTTGCGGACGCAGAATGAGAATCGAACTTCTGTTTAACCACAGCAAGTGTTTCAGTCGAGCGAACAACTCTCAACCAGCTCTTCCATCGATTGAAGAACGCTGTGGTGTTATTGCTGATGTAAACAAAGACTGTATAGTGATGGAAGCTTCACTTTTTTGTGATGATTTACAAAAACTAATAAAGAAAGAGACCAATAGTTATGCTACCACTACAATTTGCGAACTGAAGCGGCTAAATAAGTTGAAACCCCATTCAGTGTGAAATAAGTGGGTTCCGGTAAAATTTTATAAAATGAAGTATGTTTTTGCTAGTTTTCCACATGTGTTTGCAAACACACTCATGAGCAGAGATAGATTTATCTCCACACTAAGTATGCTACACCTAATTGACAACAACTATGTACCAAAAACAACCCCGGCCATGATCCTAGGTTCTAAGTTAGGTCAATGGTTGACGTGTTCAACAAGCAGAGCCAAACGTCACCGTGCCCGGACAGAGAACTGATGGGAGTTGAACCCAAGACCTCAAGAGTGAAAGCAGCGGTGCACTCTTGATGCTGCGCAGCACATGGTGAGCCATCACCACTTCGGAATGATAAGGTTGTACATTGTCACTATTTGAGAGACTGTTGATTGGATGCATGAGTGAACTTTTATTGTTATTTGTAGTCTTTAATTAATTGATGGTAAATATTTTTGTACTTTAATTGTCAAAGTTAATTAACGTTTCTGTGGCACAGTAGTAATTGTTTGCATAATTAATTGTGTTGGGAAAATTATGGTCGATTGCTGTGTAAGCTTTGTGAGCCAGTAAATCAATAACTTAATTCTCAGCTCGCTGTACATGTGGGATACATCCTGCTTGCCTTGCGAAGTACATATACTCAGACCGCAACAGAACAACTTTTATTTACATGAAAGTGAAGTGCAACAATTAAAGGTTTTTCAGTGTAGCTTCTTTTGTTACTACACACAAATTGTTGCAGCATGTCGCCATTAATATTTTAATATTTACTGATCAAATAACAAACATTTTAAAAATTGTTAATATTTTTTAAAAACCAAGTACGCCTATTAGAAACGCTAATTTGGAGCCCAACAAAAAGGGATAAAAACTGACTTTCCAAGCTGTTGTCATGGATAAAATAATGACTGGATTACTTGCCATAGTCTTAGCCCTATAGGAAAAATCATAAAACTATGCACAATGCATCAGATTAATGCTCTGCACTGCCGATAGAGGCAGAGTGGCTCTCGGCGTGCTGAATGCAGTCGCTCAGTGTTCAGCTAGCGTAATCAAAAAAAGCTATCAGCCCACATGTAACATTTGGCAACTGGACTAGTATTTGCATAATAGGCAGTTTTTACACCGCAGCAAAGTGCACAGCCACATGCCTCATGTGCCAAGTGATCAGTAACAGTGAAAGTTGTCAAGGTCAAAGCAAGCTAAGTCACACAACCTGATGTGAAGTTAGAGGGGAAAAATGACGAGAACGCCGGGTTGTTTTCTTTTAGCTTCTCTTACAGACTGAGTGCCATGCTGGTCCTTTACTTTGCCATGATGTAATGTGAAAACTAAGTGTCATCTCTTCCCCCCCCCCATATCCCAGGGTCATCCACAAACACGGAAACAAAGGCGATGGCTTGGAGAGATTGGGGGGGAATAACATGAGGTCCATATTTTGCAGCCAGAAAGGATGCAAGTTGCAAGTGACAAACAGTTACAGGTGAGGAAGGTTGCAGTTGCGACGTAAACAAGACATTGTAGACAGGCACGGCAGTTGATGTGCATGCACACAAACAATCTGCTGCTGATAGGAAGGGGGGGAGTGAATACAGGATGTCAACCCGATTGTAAAAGTAAAATTTAGTGACTTTTTTTTTTTTGAAAATCTGTTTAAACAGAATTAATTAATATTTCTTTAACAAGTGCAACACGGCCGACAATTTTCATTACGTTACCTCTAACCGCTGATAGTGCGAAGCATGTCCAATTTAAAAATGTGTAATCAATATATACCTAAATTTAAGTTTGTCTTTATGAAGAGGACTATGATAACTAATATACTATGTATTTTACTTTCACAGTGCACAAGAAATACTAATAGTGTAAACGTGCACATTTGACAAATGATTCAACGAGAATCAAACACCCGAAAATAATTGTTGTAGCATACCAAATTATTCTACAAATCAGTGACTATTTTTGGACTTTTGTGACCTTCATAAATTGTGACTTTTTCAGGACTTTCGTGACCTAGTAGACAACTTGGAATAGGTATTGGCTGGCATGGACAGTCAGGAGGGGTGGTATCTATTTTTAGCAGTATCTTTTGTACTGCACAGCAATCAACACGAAAAATGCAACACGAATATGAGCAACAAGTGGAAGAACAAATATATTTTTCAGAAGATTTTCTGTCAATTTAGACTTTTTTGACCCAAATTTTTCTCGGTTCCTCAAAAAATTCGTAAAAAATTGGGTGGCCATGATAAAGGGCGTTGTAACAACAAGAATTTACTGCAGTTATATTTTGAAGAGAATGCATCACAAAACAATCAAAACTATTTTATACATATTTCATTCAAAATTCAGGGAAGGACATTTGTCCCTCCTTCCCATAAAATGCACCTGTCGAAAATTCATCACCAGGACAAGTGTCCTCTAGAGGAAACTGTTACTGAAGAAAATCATATCGCTGGTAAAATTAAAATTACAATACAGTATTACAAATAAAGCAACTATGGATCATGTATAGAAAACAACAAATGATACAGCATTTTTTTTTCATTGGTGAAATTTAATCAAAATTTTATGAGTGATCTAATATGTATGACTTATTTATGCATTCTATGTATTTTTTTCAAATTTCAACTCTAGCATTTACTTTGTCCAATTGGAAACTAGCAGTGAGATTCTGAAAGTGAAAACATTCAAGCGACAACTAGAGAATTGACCTCCCACTTGATTGCAAAACCAATGAACTATATTTTAACACACTAAAAAAAAAAAGTCATTAAATATTTCTAACTTGCTTCTTTCAGTTCACACACAAAAAACAGTCTTGTACTAACGTTTTTCAATTAGTCTTGTCTAGAGCCATTATGTTACATTGGCAACAATCGACAGCCGAAAAAAATCATATCAATTTGGCTAACTCAAGTTGGCAGTAATTACCGGAGATAAACGTGGATGTGTTCCAAGTTTGAGAACAGCAGAAACTCTTGTAAAAAAAGAAAAATTTCTGGGTCATTCCACTCTAAATCATCCAGAGCACTTTGATGAAACCTCATGTACTTTATCCTTGCATCATTGTATGCCCCCTAGTAAACTATTAAAAAAATTTAATTAAACATTTTTCAGCTACAGGTCCTCAAAGCTGGGTCTGTTCTAAGGAAATATGAATTTCCTGAAACTTTCCAGACAGGCAGTCTTCATTTTTCCTACTCATAATAGCAATTGTACTGCTATATACTGTATTTACCCAAACATACGTGAATATTTATATTTTCCAGAAAAACACTTGCGGTCATCTTATTTTCACATAAATAAAAATTTTTTGAGGTTATTATTTATGCCGTAAAATAGTCTACAATATTCAGGGAAATGCATATTCTTTACGAAAACACAAGATTGGTAAATATTAAACGCGAGTAACACAATCACAACCAAAAGCGAGGTTAACTTAACTTTCAATCAACAATTCTTCTGGTAGACCATGTTTGTGAAAGTAATTCACAATACAGCTGCTCAAATATTGATAAATGAAATAAAAATGCCGGCACATAAAAATTTACTGCCATCTATACATTTTTTTGGTAGTTTGGTTTAGAAAACAGTAGGTGATGGTAAACAAAATGTCTTGTATTCTAAGGCCTGTACCATTCACTACGCTCGTTTGTGCAGGGGTTTGTTCCGTTGCACGCACAAGCGCACGTAAACATAGAATGTTGTTCCATAATTCTATGCAGATTATTTTCTATGGCAATGACCAACATGGTGTTGTGTTTGGGAACGTGCCCATATTTGTTCTTCTCATCGAAGACGTTTTTCAGTTTGTTATTGAAGGTATGGCCAGCAATTATGTGAAAAGCATGTGTTAAATAATGAGTGGTCACATTAAGAAAATATGTTTATCGGCATTGCAACAATGAAAGAAAATTTGAGAGTTGTAATTACAATGTCATATTTAAAACGATGGTGGTTAGGCATGCAAAAAATACATAATTGTGCTGCAACCGAAACACAGGTGGCAACTTAGTGCAAATAAATTACTTTGATGACTGTTTAAGCCTTTTCTTACTTTTCTTAGGGTTATGCGTATTAAAATGAATTTCATACGACTCTACAAGCACTCAGTTGCCTTTAGACATTTAAATACTGGAACCATCCCATCACTAATCCTTTGTCCATAACCTCGAGATCTAATAAAAATACATCAAAAAAACCAAAATGTGCTTGATAATGTCTAATACTAATTAACAATTACGAAAAAGAAAAAAGTGTATCATACTACTCACTTGGTTACCGCCATCACATAACCACACGTCTTTCTGTTGCATTAGTCAAACAGACCTAAAAAAAACCAACAGTCATTAATTTACAAATTTAAAAATATGGCATTGCATTAGTAATTATACATGCAAACCCTCATATGATTTTATCATCATTTGTTTCAGGTCGTTGTACCATTACTGTGTAATCATTGGGTTTAGGGTACATCATTTATAGATGTAACAAATCAATTCACATAAATACAAACTTGAAATACACTAACAGGCAGTGTTAGAGAACTCCTTTGAAACTGGAGCTCAGCTCAACTCAAGTTCTTTTAAAGTAAAAGGAGCTAAGCTCAAGCTAGTGTTCCTTTGGAAGAAACGAGCTAGGTCACACTACAAAACTAACCTTCCCTAGAGATTGGCTCATTTTCAATTTCTTGTTAGTGATAGCAAAAAGTTGTTTTTAAACTTGTAAGCATTATCTATTCATTTGCATTGGCACAAACTAAATTTCAACACTAACTGGCACAGTTAAAAGTTGAAATCATCTTTAAGCAAAGTTGCATTTTAAACTACTAAACACAGCACACATACATTTTGTGACGAATTAATACTTGGAGTTACTCTCAAATATTTTCATTGGCTACTTTTTCCGGTTATCAGAGTTTTGAAAAGGGCTAATTTTACAATCAGCAGCATACATATTTTCTTGAAGACTATTGTGCCGTACAGTACTTAAAACAATTACAATTAAAGTAATTGTGAGCGTCCCTAGCATCATCAGCGACTTTTTCTCTTGTTCTATGGAGTGTAAGTGTCCTTCTGACACCTCTTCTATTTCTTAGGCTTGCACAATAGGCTTAGCCTAAAATAGCTGGTCAGGAAAGTTTAACTGTGGACTTGCTCACTTGGTTTTCATATTTGGTTGAGGTCACATGTAAGTGACAACAGTTCCTCGTGGAGAGGTAGCTAACTAGTTCGATGCCGATGAACCAAGAACGGTAGGTAACTTACCATATTTTTTTAATGTTAGTCTTTTTCTAAACACTGTTTTCGCCCACCTTAGAAATTCCATTCTGGTTTAAGAGCGTATTAATTACTCTGTAACGTCCGTCGTGCAATTGGTTTCCTTTTTTTAAATTGAATTCCTGGTGGATGATATAGTTGTGTGTGGGAGGACACAAGCTTCAACTAGTTTGTCATGCCTTTGATAAGGCTTTTCATTGTGAATCCAGTTGAAGTTGACTACGTCTCAAATTTTGACCATTATTAAATGCTTGAGTAAGTTTTGTATACCCACAGAGTACTTGAATTATTTGTTTTGCAAAACTGTCTTAGCATTATACAGTATTCATGAATCCAAATTGTGAAAGCCTTAAGCGATATTAATGGTATCACTCCGCTACTCGGCCGAGTAAGTCCAGGTGACCGCGCAGGAGAGGTCAGTCATATGTTAGAGCTAGGTGACGGTCGAGTAGACATGGCTGGCTAATAGAGAGCCAATGATAATCAACTTTAAAGAAAATTACATAAAATTTTTTTAAAAATGTTTGGGTGTCAAAATTAATTACCTCGGGTCTAACAATGTCGGCGATCTAACTTCATAGTGTGAAGTTTTCAGCCACTTCCCCATCTTGTTTAAATTTCCTATAAAGTATTTTTTTTTCTCTTAATTAATTTAAAATTTGTAATAACAAGGTATATGTCTATTCAGTATTAGTTCGACACGTGTTCTGGATGATAAAACAGGATTCAATAACCTAGTAATCGGGGACATGGTTAATTTAAATTCATCTTTTCAAAATTTAAATCCAAAATAGTGAGGAATTTTAAAGTAGTCATTTGTTTATTTTCCTGGCTTGTTTGGTTTCAAACTGACCACAGTAAAATTTTAATTATTTTTGTTGATATAACTTTTTCTTGTATTTTAACTACTTTTTGAGTTTTGGCGATTTTAGTATATTACAGATAACCCTTGTTTTATCGGACCTCCATTCAGCGGACTTCGTATTTCGGACAAAATCTGGCGATACAAAATTATTCCACCATCAGGTCTACTTGTCACATGCAGCACAAGACCTACCTGGTTATTGTGCTTTAGAGAGTGACATCTGGCACGTGCACAGATAGCAGCGTAAGACGGTAAGCAGAGCTAGTCGCTCATTTGTGTTATAGACGTGTCCGGACAAGAACGACTGTCGTGTCTACTTGAATTGTTTACACAGTTGATGTACGTGCTCGATAAAAATTATGCGTTTTTAAAAATGAAATGGCGTCTGCAACAGGACAGAAAATAAATAGAGTAACTTTGACATCAAGCAAACAATCTGAACTAATAGAAAAGTTAAGAGGCCCGTATTTCAGTAGCAAAGTTGTGTGATGATTATAGTGTCAAGAAACAAACTGAGTCTGACATTTGTAAAGCAAAAACTAGTTAAAGAGTTATGTGTTGAAATATGATGTTGAACAAAAAAAAATTGGCACTGTTGGACCCAGGAAACTTGTGAAACTTGTTACCACATCTTCACACGACGAGGCAATGTATGTTCAACAACGCTCGTGTGGTGTAAATGTACGATGTGTAGAGAGATAAAATCTGTTGCGGACAAACTAGCGCAACACATACCTTTCTCACACTCAGCCTTTCAGAAATTATCAAGGACGGCAGCTAGATTACTACAGTGAAACCCCTTATTTACACTTTCCAGGGGGACAGGGCGAAAAAGTGTAAATAGCGGGAAAGTGTAAATGAAGGGAAATCTCAAAAAAACCATTCAGCTTACCTTATTTAGTACTTTTGTTTACATGTTGCTTAAAAAACTCTGTACAGGTAAAATCAAAGTGATAACATTCATGCAAACTATGTATTTGTCATATTTTGTCACATAAAATTTGGTACAGTGTAAGTTACCAATATCAGAATCTAATATACTGTTACAGGAAGATTTATTGCACGTGCACATACCAAGAGAACATCTTAAAATGTTAGATCCGATTTTTTTTATCGTTTGGTAAATACTGTTCCGCATTTTACAATTTTTTTTTGCAAATGCTATCATGAATTTAGACAAAAATGGTAAGCATTTGAATGGGAATATACAGTTCTTCATTATTCAGATCAACACATGTTCCCACGAACTCATCACACTTCTCCATTATTACACTATCTGTTTTTGTTTTATGAACAATGTCAGCTATTTTTTTTTTCAATTACATTATCGTTTTATAACCATCTAAAACATGCTGCACTAAAAAAATGGAAATGATTTAAAACACAACTGTTTGCACATTTTCAAACACGTTCTGAAAATTTTAGGTTTAAGTTACCGTTATATGCACTTACAAAGACAAACGAACGTACATGAAGAGATCAATGTTGCCAACGTGAATATATCGATAGCGTCAGAGAAAATCGATAGCGCTAGCGGCAGCAGCGTTTTCTTGCCGCCATCTTGAATTTATTGTGCCGTGAGCGCTAGCATTACACGCGATCACGGTCATTCCTACATGGCTTTGCACGTGATCACCAACCTGTTGTGCTGTTTCTTTGTTCTATTTCCAAACCAGTTTAGATGTCCTTTCTTTGTCATCTATGACTTTGAAGTCTCATGTTTTTATTGTCTTCGGATGGCGAAAATGTGAACGAAAAACGTAAACAGCGGGAAAAATAAAATTTTGATGATGTGATAAGCGGGAAAATGTAACATTGCACTAAATGGCAGACAAACGGGATCTGAAGAAAAAAGTGCAATTCGCGGGAAAACGTAAATAACGGTAACGTAAATACGAGGTTTCGCTGTATCTCACAGACATGGTATACGATAGTGCATCGCGATGCAAACAGCGGTACTTTAGATGGAAATTTTTTATTTGTGTATTTAGTAAATACAGTGGAACCTCGTTAATACAAACCCTGTTAATACAAAGTGTTTTTCTTTCCCCTTGAAACGAGATGAGAATTTTAATATTACCTTTGATGCTCCATAAAAAATTTCTTTACTCGTAATACAATGTAATACCAAGTTTACTTGTTAAAGGCAGCCATTTGGATGGTAATAATGTTTGTGTGTTAGGTATAAACAGCCTGAAAAAATTTTCACAGAATTTCTTGTATTTTTGTAAACATCTGTTTATACAAACCTCATTATTACAAACTACACAATTTTCGGTCCCCTCAGGTTTGTATTAAAGAGGTTTGACTGTAAACACTTTACTGTGAAATACAAAGCAGTAGCTCAAGTTCACGTGTCACATGTTACCACGCAATGTGAAACCAAGCTGATACCAAGTCCCCTCCTGTACCTCTCTTTCTACTTTTCCCCCGCCCATCTCCCTTGGTTATCTCAATAAGCGGACAAAGGCATGTGCTTATCTTTCTACTCCCGCCAGTCAGCACAAACCTACCCCTTCGCCCTCTTCCAGCGATTTGACCGCAACAAACACGTTGCGTTACTACGCATATAACACTGCTATAAATCTATCGGCTTGTCTATTTTTGTGTGCCATTTTGGTACTTCGCCATTTATCGGACATCTGATTTACCGGACCACACCTCCCCCCAAATAGTCCGGTAAAACGAGGGTTTACTGTATTTAATTTTCCTTGGTGAAGTGAGTAACTTCTTGTGTTGCAAGCTTCTCCAGGCTGTAGGATTTCTGGCGCCGACGTTGTGGCTGATCGCTTGCTTCATGGAATTTGTTCATGACGTAGGTTATTGACGCACATAGGTCAGCCATCACAGGGGGTTGCTTAGAGTACGGCGCTACGAAAGTAGTGCCGCTGTTGCGCACCTTTTGCCCCCAATTATTATATTTGTGTCGATAAAGAATATTATTTTGATGTAAAACCTATAAATTCAAATTTTGGAATCCTTTGTTTCATGTTTTAAGTGTAATTTTGGAATCTGTTGTATCACTCCACCAAGGTGCGCTATTAGTCACCATGTCAGTCAAGGGTTTATCAGTCATGTAGTGATGGCGGAGCAGAGACGTCTGCAGATCTCGAGGGTGCAGCGGGGCTGGCCCTGGGAGCGCTGGAGAGGTTGTAGAAGGCTTTAATGGCCCTAGAGTTCTTTTTTATATGAAGGTGGTGAGAAATATGGGGTTTGTGCCATAAATGTGTGAAGACATGGCCTAACTAATAACAAAATCTCGGGCAATGGACGTTCTCATAATTAATTTTTTTTTTCTGTTAATCAACTTCGGACATGGTAACGCCGTAAATCTGACGGGTTTTCTTGTGTTTGGTGCAGAACAGTCATTTTGTAGAAACATCACAAATTCAAGAAATATGTAAAAAGTGGTAGTAAAAAGAAATCAACAGTTGCCTTAGCATGCGAGCTTTTAATTACTGAAATCACAATGGTTGTTTAACCCCTGCTAAAAATTTAACAAACTGAGCTATCCTGACAACGCCAAACCACATAACCTAAACTGCTGTGTGAGTAAACAAAAGAACATGTCGCGCAAACTGGTGTGAACAATGCACTCGTCATGTCTCCTGGGCTCAGGGACTACAGAAGCAGCCGCGTTACAATAGTTATAGGGCACCACGCGATTTCGTTGGATATTCTTTTGTTGTGACTCTAGTCAGACTACTTTGTTTTAGTAAAGAACCAAAATTTAATGGCAGACTGGAAGAAAAAAGTCTTGTGACAAATTTATGCAGGTTTTTGTGAGAAAGTCTTCAAAAATGGAAATTTTAGAATATTCTTTATTCAATATAGTTAACTAATTATTTCAAAGTGTACTTTCAATTCGAATGTTTAATAGTTTAGCTAAGTATCTTGCATTGTGTTTGTATGGTACAATGAAACCTCGTATTTACGTTACCGTTATTTACGTTTTCCCGCGAATTGCACTATTTTCTTCAGGTCCCGTTTGTCTGCCATTTAGTGCAATGTTACATTTTCCCGCATATCATATCAAAATTTTATTTTTCCCGCTGTTTACGTTTTTCGTTCACGTTTTCGCCATCCGAAGACAATAAAAACATGAGATTTCAAAGTCATAGATGACAAAGAAAGGACATCTAAACTGGTTTGGAAATAGACCAAAGAAGAAACAGCACACAGGGTGGATCACGTGCAAAGCCATAGGAGAATGACCGTGATCGCGTGTAATGCTAGCGCTCACAGCACAATAAATTCAAGATGGCGGCAAGAAAGGGCTGCTGCCGCTAGCGCTATCGATTGTCTCTGACGCTATCGATAGATATATTCACGTTGGCAACATTGATCTCTTCACGTACGTTCGTTTGCCTTCGTAAACGCAAATAACGGTAACTTTAACCTAAAAGTTTCAAAACGTGTTTGAAAATGTTTGTTACAAACAGTTGTGTTTTAAATCATTTCCATTTTAGTGAAGCTTGTTTTAGATCTATATAAAACGGTAATGTAATCGAAAAAAAATAGCTGACATTGTCGATAAAACAAAAACAGATAGGCCTACTGTAATAATGGAGAAGTGTGATGAGTTCGTGGGAACATGTGTCGATCTGAATAATGAAGAATGTACATTCCCATTCAAATGCTTACCGTTTGTGTCTAAATTCATGATAACATTTGCAAAGAAAAAAAAAATGCGGAACAGTATTTACCAAACGATAAAAAAAATCGGATCTAACATTTTAAGATGTTCTCTTGGTATGTGCACGTGCAATAAATCTTCCTGTAACAGTATATTCTATTCTGATATTGGTAACATACACTGTACCAAATTTTATGTGACAAAATATGACAAATACATAGCTTGCATGAATACTATCACTTTGATTTTACCTGTGGAGAGTTTTTTAAGCAACATGAAAACAAAAGTACTAATTAAGGTAAGCTGAATGGTTTCTTTGAGATTTCCCTTCATTTACACTTTCTCGCTATTTACATTTTTTCGCCCTGTCCCCCTGGAAAGTGTAAATAAAGGGTTTCACTATATGTAGTTAGAATGTTTTATTATTTATTAGATAGGGCTGGCCCGACATGTATCTGCATTTGCCGATACCGCCGATATTTTAAGCTATCGGCGATACGATACTGTCCATTGAAAGTCCCGCCAAACATCCATAAGAACAACTACATCAATTTTTTCCCGTTGATTACTACGAAATCTCCTCCATAACGAATGACTACTCACGTTTGCTGCATAAAATATTATTTTCACATTTCATTTCTTAAAGATTGTTTCTTAATTACGTTAACCTTAACGCGGAGGTAAATAAACAAACGACAAAATAAACTCAGTGCAGCATACGTGTATATCACCATAGATACGTTTCACTTTGAACATAATAGCTGGCCCACTGCCGTAATTGGTTATTGCAACGAACTATTCTTGTGTCCTACGATGGCTACAAAGACTTCTCTGATTTGTGTATGTCTATGGAATGTTTACATTTTTTTATTGCCTGCCCATCGGCTATTTTTGAGACTAGTAAATATTGAGTTAAAAAATTAATACACCTTTGGAGGTTTATTACTTATGAAATGTGTAAGACTGTAATTATGCAAACAGTTAATGCATAAAATACAACTTTGATTTCTTTTTGGTATCCCATAACAGACTTGGCTATTATCGACATCAAAGTCTTTCCTTTCAGATTTTAATTTACTGACAACATATTCAAAAGTAATTTGTTTTTAAAATGTCATGGTAAGTCATCCTGCACAAAATACTGTGATTGCTGTATTCTGTTTTTGTAATATTCACACATATAGGTTATGTTGATATTTGTTACAAAAATACTACAGGAGTGAAAAATATAAATGCACAGTCGTCATACAATTGGTAGAATTCTGATAAATTAGAAGTGATGAGCTAACAGGGTGTCTACAGGCAACAGAAAAATTAATTTGGTGACTTTTTGGTGACCTTTTCAAGAAAAGTTGATACTTCGAATTACACGTTTCATTTTTAGGTAAAAAGTTTTCAGAAACGTTTCACATTATACCACACAGAAAAAAGGAATATTTTTAATGCAACTTATTGACTATGTAATAACATACACTATTGAAAAAAACGAAAAAGCAACAAAATATACTAAAAAATATTACACAGTTTTATGTGCTTACCTTTTAATAGTCCCGGGTGTTAGCAGTTGTTATACTGGACCACAATTTCAACACTGGCCAAAAAACACTGACAGTTAATATTTAAATTTGTAGGCCTATGTGCTTCTGCACTGTGGATATGGATAGAAACATAATTCATAATTTTAAGCCTGCTTTTTCAAAAATGTTATCCTATCCTCCATGCTGGTCATTTCCTCCTTATGCATTTCTAACATCTTCCGTTTTGTAGCTTGCAGTTCCTTCAGTTCTGACTTGGCTTTCCTCTTTGCTTCTACTTCCTCATCTTTCTTCATGTTTTTCATCCTGAGTGCTTCCTGTCTCCTGGCAGATGCATTCCTTACAGAATGGATATTTTTTTTTAGTGATTTGGACATTTTTAACTCCACCTTCTGAATGAACAGAATCATACACACATCTCTGTGCTATCAGAGAGGCTTCCGACAAGTTTTCTACCAGACATTCTCTGTTCACTGAAAACTCCCTCTCAACTGCAGCATTGCCATGAAACATAACTAAAATCTTCTTGCAAAACTGAATCAGGGCAGAATTGTCCACCTTCGCCATAGAAATTCATTCCAAAACAAGGGCATCCAATTTTTGAGACCTCCAATCATATGTCTCTATAGCATCTTTAACAGCTGCATTGTCACAAACAATCAAGTAATCTCGTTTGATGCAGTCTGCTACAATTGGTGCCATGTGTCCATTTGACACAAAAATGTCTAATGCAGTGATAATGCGTGAGTTTCTTAATAGACTACTTCTGATGACTTCAGGCGATAAACAGGATGCTCCTTTAACAATTTTACTTTTGAGTGGAGACTTCACAGTAAGCTTTGAAAATATATGTTGTAAGTAACACCTGCATTCATTTCTAAACAACACTACAACCTCTTTAAGGTCTTTGCATGCTGCTATGGCACCAAATCCTATATCTATATTGCTCACAGCTTTCAAGACATCTGAATTGTATACATCAACATTTGTCAGCTGAACACCCGATTTGATGTCTTCTACCACATTTTTCTTCAAGATGCGAGTGCCAATGCCTATCAAGAGAGACAACGTATCTTGATAGAGCAGCGGAAATAAAGCATCATTGGACTGGAATTTCGT
>PNEQ01011846.1:0-16993 GCA_003012365.1 Medauroidea extradentata | reverse complement strand
CGGTTTATAGTAAACATGGAAAAATTAAGACTACAAAATCTTGTTAATCCATTCATGTGCGTCTCTCAATGAAAATCGTTTAAAATTATCCCGCATAAGACGTTTACATTTTACGGTCCATTACATGTACGCTATTATTTCCCGTAAAGTAGTTTATAAACAAATCCGTTTCACGCTTAAAACGTTACAACTCTCCAGAAGCCTTTACGTTATCAAGAGCATCATCAACCAGCGAGCGTGACTCATCGTGTCCGGCTTGGGCATGGATGTTGTTGTTCTTTTACCACCCATATCGGCCCTTGAAAACATCGTTGTTAAAGGGGCGTAAAACCTTCTCACCAATTTTTCTACATCGCAATTCAAAGCAATGATTTTTAACTAGTATTTTTAATGTCCGGGACAATTTGTTTTGCAACCGTGAATTCATTGTACATACCAGAACAAAATAATTTTCCGTTCATGTGTCATTGTAACCCGTAGTTACTGTCATTTCACAAGCACCACATTGAAATGTTTGTTTACGACACACGTGCGTGCCTGGCTCGCTGGGCGAAGAGGGAAGAAAGAGAAAGAAGTGAGAGGTCGGCCTGCTGCGTTGCATCTTTACTCGCGCGTCGCGCGCCTCGCTAGCATTTTATCACGCGGAACTTACCAAATATTTACTGTGGGATTATTAAAGGCTAAGTAGCGATGGACGACTTCGTTATAAAGTTTAATACTGTTCTGAAATATAATGTGATAAATTTAAATCCAGCAGAAACGATTTTTTATGTCTTTAAACCAAGAAATAATTAATTAAAAATTACTAAAAATTTTTTAAAAATTCTGTCCGAGTTATCCGAAGTCCGGGACATCGAGGTCCGAGTTATCGAGGGTTCACTGTACTAGAATCGGAACCGATGCTTCAACCAGTTTGCAACAAAAAATAATCTGAGGAGGTCAAGTTTTGATGTCTGTCTGTATGTTGGTGATGACTTATGGTTAGTTATATGGGTAGATGACATTCTCTTGATAGGTGATGCAACTCGAATCAAACAGCTCTCAGAAAAACTGACAGAAGAATTCAGTGCAAAAGATGTCTAACTGCAATGCTTCATTGGAACAGAGTTCACAATAGATGAAAACAGGATTGAACTGACCCAACATAAGCTCATTGACAAGATGTTAAAAAGAGATTTAACCTGGAAAGATGCAAAGGATCTCCATCTCCAATGGAAGACAGACCTGAATTCAGCGAAGAAGACAGGGTGATAGATGTGCCGTATCGAGAACTGGTCGGTAGCTTGACATACTTATCCCAGGTCAGTAGACCTGGTATCGCATTTGCCACTGCGTATTTGAGTCGTTTTCTTGGTCGCCCAACTAGAGCATTATGGAATGCAGCAAAGAGAGTGCTCCGATATGTGTAGGGTACCAGCGAGAAGAAATTAGTGTACCAGAAAAGCCCGGATCAGTGTTCTCAGATCACCACATTTGCAGATGCAGACTGGGGTAGCGACAAGACGGACCGCAAGAGTGTAAGCGGGATGGCCTTCATTCCACTGTGGCAACCTGGTGTCCTGGTGCTCTAAGAAACAACCAGTTGTTGCTCTGAGCTCAGCAGAGGCTGAGTATACTTCATGCAGTGTGGCAGCCTCAGACTTGCTGTACTTGAAAGGACTCCTGTCAGAGTTTTTGGGTGAAACAAGAGAAGTGAGGGCTTTCTTATGGTCGACAATCAGGGGGCAATTCATATGATAAAAAACTTTGAGAACACTAAACGTTTTAAGCACATAGACATAAAATTTCACTTCTTGAAAGACATTGTTGATAAACAACTGATTAAGGTCAACTATGTGGAGTCAAGTAAAAATGTGGCAGACATATTTACAAAACCACTAGGTACTGCTAAATTCTGTATGTACAGAGAAATGTTGTGTCTGAGATAATGTGTGTTGTGCACTGATTCTTTTGTGTGTTGTGTGTATTACTAATTTGTAAGGACTTCTCGATTTCTCTTGTGCAATTTCAAATTATGTTATGTCTGTTACAGTAAGACTTGACGTGTGATTGTGTTGTGCAAATGTAGTACACTCGAAACTTAAAATTGACCTGGGGTGTCACGAGATTGTAAACATTACCTACAGTTCAGTTGGATGCCGCTAGAGCAAATACTGTAAATAGGAATACCGGACACTCCTGCCGTTTTGCATGGGAAAGCCTGGCAACCGCCGACACTAGCGCTCCTCGGGTGAGATGTTGATTACTAGTGGCGGGAATTCAAAAATCAATGTATAGCTAATGGCACGTACGAGATTGTTACAACTTAAAAAAACGTGATTTTCCCTATAGATCTGTAGAAATAAATACCAGATTTAATTTTGTAATATTGGTTGAGTCTATACATAACAACTTTTATTCAATATGGCTTTTAAATATTAAATAGACTCATAATATATGTGTCACAGTTGGTGTGCATTGCATTTGTTCTGACAGAACCTATGCATGCGGAAATATTGAGGATTACTCTCTTGCAAATGCTTGGAGGACATCAAGGAAAACAAGCAAATAAATGGCTTTGGAAATTAATTGAGTAGCGAAACTCGCTGAATAATTGTGAAGCGATTTGTGTGTACCATTTACGTTAGGTTGCACAACATGCTATTACATTTACAAAATATACTATATAAGTTTATTTTATAGATACGTTTCTTCTGTATAGGTGTTTAGTAAGCAAGTTTTCATCTAATCGGCATAAATTTATGATCTGTAACTTGCTTGTATTATCAAAGTTGTAAACCTATTATTTGTGAGGTTGGATTGTTTGCTGATGGCAATTATAGACGTTTGTCTCTAGTGCTACACTACTAGAATAGTTTTCTTCAAATTTACGAGACCAATAGCTTTAATCCCCAGTATATTTAGCTACCCTACTTGGTTTTTATGAGAATGAATGTACGCCTAGGGTTAAAAATTAAAAAATCTACAAACATGCAGTAATAATAGCAAAGAAAGACTGCAGTTTAAAAAATATCACTGCTAAAATGATGGCCAAGAAAGTTATGTAGGCTTAGGAATCCTTGGCATATAGACACGTTCTTGGAATTAAAAAAAGTGAATTATCTGTGTGGCTATTTGTGCTGCACACTCGTAGAATCAGAGCTGTGCAGCAATCAATGAACACTAGCTAATATTCCTGGCGAATTTTTTTATATCTTTACATCCCTATTTCATGATCGATTGCCCATTTTTTATTTTGATTCTGGCTTCCCAAACCAATGAGGGGTGGGACGTGGAGCATCATCTGAATACAAGAGTGCAATAAAATGTGAGAGAACTGAGAAAACCTGCCTACCAGGAGAATCATACCACACTTGCCACCATGCAGTAATAGGGTAGGGGGGTGGAGGGAACGACCATGCCAGGAATATAAACTAGAAAATCTTGGCGAGAAGCGGATGCTCTTACACATATGAGGGTGATCTTGCCCGATTGTGCAATGCATAGTCACAGGTTTTGAATTGTTTCTCACATTGCTATTACTGCCTGGTGCCAAACAATTTTGGCAAAATTCGTTGGGAGGGTGATTGTGTGGTAGAGAGCATTCGCGTCCTACCCTGGTGATCTTCTTTCAATTCCTATTGGGGTCGTTTTCAATTTTTCGATATAGGCTTCTGAATTTTCTCAGGGTATTTTCATTACCTCCGGCCTTGCATTCTACCACTTCTCCATATCTATCTCATAAGTATTAAGACCACGACGGTAAACACTCAAACATCTGCACTTATACTCCAAATGCTAACAATGCAGATTTTATTGAAAAATATTTTATAAGGTGTAAGCCAATTTGTTTCCATGCCATTAAGTATTTGTCATGGCACTTCGGGGCTAATAAGAGGAATGGGGAGATTTCCAGAAATACAAAACTATTTCTATGAATATTTGTGTAGTGTTTTGGAATTAATATATTTATATAAATAAATCTGCATCTGGCAACCGAAAATTGCAGCGACCATTTATTACTTATTGAATAATTAACATAGGGTAGGTCTACAGAGTTCAATATCAACCACCAACACAAATCAATTTATGTAAATATTTATTTATTAACCTTTTAATTTTCCTGAATGTACATAACCCAAGAGACACTTATTTAAAATGCAATATCATATTAAACTACAGAGTTCAATTAAATGTTCCATTATACAACAGCAAAGAATGTACAGAATCAAAAAATGGACAAAACCACCAGCAAGTATGATTATCACTGTCACAAAATATGTATTTGTATAAAAAATTACTTACAGCAGGTAACAAAAATTCCATGCACAATACAAGCTGTACAAATACCCACACACCTCTAAACAATATATAGGCTTTAAGGACGCGGTCTACCGCAATTTTCATAACAATGTTTTTTATTTTTTATTTGTACCAGATATTTTTTTCTTCTTATTTTAGACACAAAATGTGACTAAATTTGACTGTTATAAAATTTTTTTATTCTCTCATAGTTTTCGCGTAATGGCTTGTTAAAGTCATATTTTGCATGTTTCTGTTTTAAGGCCTACATTAAAACCAACTGATATACCAAACTCAAAAAAAAAAAAATACAGTGGATAAAGACATTACAGTCTACAATGTCATGCTCCTAAAAATAAAGAATAAAAATTGTTTGTATTTTTTAAAATTCGAAAACTAAGAATACAAATTTTAAAAAATTCACAAATTTTTTTTTAAAAAAAAGTAATTTTTATTCTTTATTTTTATGAGCATGATATTGTAGTTGCAATGTCTTTATCCACTGTGATTTTTTTTAGTTTGGTATATCAGTTGGCTTTAGTGTAATCCCTAAAACGGAAACATGCAAAATATGACTTTAATAAGCCATTACGCGAAAACCATGACAGATAAAAAAAATATCATAGAGCCAAATTTAGTCACATTTTGTGTCTAAAATAAAAAAAATATATATCTGGTACAAATTAAAAATTAAAAAATGGTGATGAAAATTGTGGTAGACCACTCCCCTTAAGATAACACAGCCTATTTTTGAACATTACATAAAATACATCCAGCATTGCTACAGGCACTAAGTGTATTTTAACAAAAATACTATAATAATAATAATGATAATAGTCCCGCAGTCCAGCTACCGCCCTGTGGCAGAGTTTTCTCTATTCAGCTTTCCTCCCTCCTTCTCCTAAACACTTCAACACTCTCTGCTGCCATATCACATGCTTCCTGCAACTCATTCCACTCACGGTCCTGATCAGCAAAGAGTGTTTTCTTCCCCTGTAGTGCTCTCTTTACAATTTTTCCCCAACTGCCCCTGCCCATGGAGCACCTGCTACATTTTCACCAGCCCCCCTACCCACCTCCGTTCCTTCAAGGTTCCCCACCCAAGATCCGCTATCGTTTAAGAGGGCTGACCTCTTTCCCCATTCTCTCCTTGTCCCCTGTAACATTTTCCATTTACCCACTTTGCCGCCCTTCGATCTTCCTTTCCTCCACTTCATGGTATGGATCCCATACCACAGCCGCATACACCAACACTGGACATACCATAGTGGTGTATGCCCTCTCCTTCAATGTGCTACTACCCCTTCTAAGCGCCCTCCCCAGCAGTCCCTGGGCCTGCCTACACTTCCTTACCACTCTGGTCACCTGCTTCTTCCAGCCCAAGTCCTCCTGCAAAAAAAAAAAAAAACCAGGTGAATTCCCCTATCACCTCTTCTCCCTGCTGGTATTCCATCTTACTCACCCTCTTCCTCTTGGCGAACCTAACAATTTTGGTTTTATCAATTTTGATCCTCATCCCATTAATTACTGTCCATATTTCACACGTTCTTGGATCTTCCTGTAGCTTCCCTATACAAGACACATTCATCCACAAACATCCTAAAGCCTCACACTACTTCTGTACTTATATCATTCACTATTATAATGATTAATAGCAGGCCCACAATGCTTCCCTGCGGCATCCCAGAGGCACTTTCCCCTCCTCTGAGAGTGCTTCACCCACCCTTACCCTCTGCCGCCTACCTGTGAGGAAGTCTCACCACTCCCCTAGCAATCTTTCCACCTTACCCATTAGGATGTTGTGCTGCATCTTGTCAAATTCTTTCTATAAGTCAATGAAACAAGCATCTATCGGACTTCCTCCATCTGCCTTTCCAACCAACTCTTCCAACAAACATGCCAGATGTCTCTCGCAAGAGTACCCCCTCCTAAACCTGTGCTGCCTCTCATTTAGCCATTTTATCTGCTCCATTTCAGTCCTGAGCACGGTCGTAGAAGAACAGGTCTGGACACTCGCCTGGATATTTGACCCCCTTGTTGTTTGGCTGTAGTTCACCAAGTTACCAAGAATATTATGTTTTATTGGCGCTGATGTTACGGCGGTTGGACTAAACTCCACCCACTTCCTTTCCGCTAACATAAACAATTTATCAAAACGTATTTTTTATCAATATATGAAATACTTTCTTCGCTCATATATTTAAGAAAATGCTCCAGCAATCTTTATTTACTTTATAAATTTAACAATGGAAAAAAGTGGGTGGAGTTTGAGTCCGACCGCCCGGAAAACAGCGCCAAAAAGTACGACATTCTCGGTAAATTGACGAACTACAGCCAAACAACAAGGGGTCAAGCAAAATACATTGTTAGATAGGCGAGTGTCCAGACCTGTTCTTCTACGACCTTGGTCCTGAGAAACCAACATAACTTATTCCATCACCTTCCCAACACAAGAAGTGTGGTTCACCAGTCTGTAGCTGGCTGGACTGCTCTTATCTCTCTTCCCCTTCTTATAAATTGGAACAACCACTCCTCCTTTCACTCTGCTGGTAGTTTTCCTTCCTCCACGGACTTGTCAAACAGTACCTTCATGTATCTCTTGAGCACCTCCCCACCTAGCTGTAACATAAGCCATTCAGCTTATTTACTTTTCTCCTGAATTTTCCCATCTACATTACCTGTTCATCTCCCTGTGTATTGCTCCTTGTTCCTTCCCACTCCTGTCCTTACCAAAAACTCTTAGTTGGTGTCTTGCTAGCACACTTCCCCCCCCCCCTTTTTTTTTTTTTTTTATATATATATATATATATATAATTTAAATCTGCTGTGGCCACATTTCTATCATGCTCTCTCAGTACTGGTATCTTTTCTCCTACCCCCTTGAGTATTTAATGTGTTTGACTTCCTTCAACCATAATCACACTTGGGTAACCCTCCCTTGCACCTTTACTTTTCTCTACAACTACCCACTCAGCTCTCTTAGTTGTTCTCTTACTTCCACCACTAGTAGGCACTTAATTTTCACCTCTTCCTCACAGTCTCTTATCCATCCTGTTGTAATATGCTAGCTCCCCACCCTAACTAACGTTTATTTTTTGGTCCCATATCAATCGTTTGTCTCACTAATTATTTATTTCAGTCCTATCCACAACTAATTAACACCCCCCAACCCTTCCCAACTGCTATACTTTTCTACCAATACAGTACTCCTGCTCGGTCAGCTCTGCCATATTGCCACGACACTGTGCCCTTCTGTCCCATACACAGTTCGACTACAGGAATGTAGTGGTCACTTACTGCCTTCACCACCACAGAGGACGCATACACATCCTCTGGTCTTACCAGCACAACGTCTAGCAGCGTCCCTTCTTTTACTGCATGTGTCCGTGTTGCCTCTGTCACCACCTGACTTAGCCCTAAGTTAACTAGCCTGGTAGCTCTCCTCTGACCCAGTGAACCTACTTCCTCCCTTCCATATTCCCATTTTACTCCAGACAGATATAGGTCCCCTGCCACTACCACCCAGCAGTCGTCTCTTAGAAAGTCTATTCTTTCCACCACTTTCTGCAGCTTTGACCCGCTGACCTGCAATATCTATGTTCAGATTTGGTGGCAGTTCAGTCCAATTATAGAATGACAAACTTTACCTCCAACCAAAAGTTTAGACTTAACTCCAAATATAAGTAAAATAAAATAATTACTTAATTGAAATCTAAACCAAAATGTTATTTCTGGTTAAAATAAATATGTTTGCCATAAAAAATCCCCTCACACTATATTTCTTTAAAATTCACATGACTAGTTAAAACCAATAAAAATTGTTTGTCAGTGCAGGACCGCAAGGTTTTATGTCGAAAATATCATAAAAGTAATAAACAGTAATTACTAACAAAATGGAAACTGTAGAAAACAAAATTACATGAAAACATATTAAAGTTGGACTCTTGTGCCTTAACAGGGAAATGCTGAACGTGAAAATTATGATAGCGTCTCTCTGTTAAAAACCTTGCACTGATGTCCCCTGTACATGACGCCTGAAAGCATTAAATGCTGTATTGCTCACTAAAATAATATACAAATTCAAGTATGTCTCGCCTCTTCCAAAAATATTACTGCACCTTCTCCTGTTTATACCTTGCCCGGGCACCAAAAAAGTAACTAAAATAATAACGATGCCCGACTTCAACAAAGACACTGGCGAGCAAATTACTCCCACGCATCTTGGTTCGAGCTCAGACAATACTTAAGCTCCACCTAAGATTCCCAATATTAACAGCATCCAAGGTTCTACGTCATTGGTCACAAGGTTGTCTTACAAAGTTAAACTACATAATTTGGTAGCGTTGTTACTATAATTACGCTACCAAATCCTGCCACGGTCATTTCAAAAGTAACCGTACTGAATTGAAGGTAACACCTTACTATAAATCTACACTTTTTTACACACAGAGAATTTTTACACAAATAAGTAAGATACAAATATAATATTGATTTTAGAAATACAAAAAATGTTTATATACACCAAATAAACCCTACTAGAAGTTGGTAACAATTTTATACTCCTTCATGGGCAGACAATTACTGCACTAAAATGTAACATACAAATAGAACATTGACATAAAAAATACAGAAAATATTTTCGGTGTGCATGTGTCTGCCTTTCATTTCCAACAACTTCAAAACATTTTCTGCAAACCCAGAGTAAACAGCTATACCTCCCAACCATTGGCGTAATGAGCGAACAGTAGGCAGGCATATAGTTTTTCTCAGAAACCTGTATGCTACAGGTGAACAATAATGAAGAGCTAGAGTAAAACTGTTGTCAGATTATGTGTACCTTAGACCCTTCAATTTTCTACATTTTAGTTTAAGCTGATGAAAAATAAAACACTATCTTTGAAAACACTAGCCCAACCATTTATGTCTTCAATATCTGCTTGAGTGCTAGGAATTTCTGTTGTTTCTTTCAGTTTTTGGATTGTTTTCTTCAATTTTGAAATTCTGCTACGTGCCAACTTCAACTTCCTTACCTCAGCTTGCATTTGTATATAAATGGCCGTACTACTTCAATTCGGAAACCTCGTGTCTGGAAGTGGTCCATACTATACAGTACTTATTATTACTGTTTGCACAGCATCCAACTCTTAACGAGGCAACAAGTCACACTGATAAATTATAAGTTACTGACTACTTATCATTTTATACAGGATGTTGCAAAATTCTGCGTCAATATTCTGGGTAAACAATCCTCACATGTAGAGGAACAAAAAAGTGTTATGTGAACATAGGTCCTAAAACGCACAGTTTCTGCGCTACAGTTGACTATACATGACGTATGGTTGATAGCGCTGGCAGGATTATGTTGCTGTGTCACAGTTGTTCCTACTGTCCGTGTGTTAGCGGCGTAGTGTGTGGCACAGTTACATGTTATGTACTGCTGTAATGATGCCCCACAGTGACTTACTCATTGAAAATACAAAGTTATTCACAAAAATTAGAAACTGTGCTACTCTGGCTGGAATAGGAACAAACCTGCCATATGTAAGTTAGTGAACGAACATATCATTGTCTGTGTTGCTAAAAAAATTATGTCTATAACCTAACTTATAATTCTAACCACACCAAAAAATTACATAATTGTAAATTACCATTTAAATAAAAGGGAGGATGGAGAGTGTTCAACCCTATACTGATATGCACTGCAAAAGTGGAATAAATTCTTAGTCAAATTATTTTTTACACCCTAGAAAAAAAGAAATTTTAGGTTTTTAAATGCATATTATTAAACTATTTAACTGTTTAAAACCCTAAATGAGGTTATTTCAAGAAAACAAATATAAGGTTAATTTTTTTAAACATTTTTTTTTATGTTAAACAACAAAACTACAACCCAAGATAACTTGGGTGAGGCAATTAATATGTCGAATATTAATCCCTAATGACATAGGCCCTACAGCAGGTGACTTTATATTTTTGGAATAGTTACCCAGGTAAATATCAAGAGTAACTACTCATGCGAAAATTAACAAAAAACTTCCGAAATGTACTAATTACGATTTATTACGTTGAATAAAAACAGTATTTAGTAGTCACGATTAATAATTATGCTTGCTTTCTACCAATTCGATAGTGGGGAGGGCTACGAAGATCAGGGAAATTGTGTGGTAAAAATACGTAAAAAGCATTATATTTATTACTTTAAATACCCTAATTTCACGTAAATATAACAAGAAAAAACATGCATGACTACTGGAAAAGTCGACTTTCTAAAGACGCGATAGTGGGGAGGGCTATGAAAATCAGGGAAATTGTGGGGTAAAAATACGTAAAAAGCATGATATTAATTACATTAAATACCCTACTTGCGATTGATTTTACGTAAATATAACAAGAAAAAATATGCACAACTACCGAAAAAGCCTACTTTATAAAAACTCAATAGTGGGGAGGGCTATGACGAACACTGAAATTGTAGGGTAAATACACGTACAATAACCGTAATAAATAGCCTAAATGTACTATTTACAATCAATTTCAGTTAACTTTAACTGATATAAATAGCTGCCTGCAATAAATACACGTGCATTACATTATATAGTGGTAAAGGGATGTACACATCTTGTAAATCGTTTAAAAGTACGCAAAATATTACGAATAAGAATAAAAATAGTTTATACACAATAACACACGCAGTTTAAACTCATTCTACCACCAATTTAAGATCCTAAAAATAGTTACTGAAGTAAATTCGTATTTTTAGCATATTGCACAAATGCACTAGTACATACGCATTAAATTTACGTTGTATGTATGTTGAACAGATGTTACACGTCTTTAATGCCCAATATAAAACGTATTTAATGTGTTCAATTTGTAATAGAAGCCGGACACACATAACGTACACTGAACAACATACATTACTGTAATCAAAGATTAGTACATGTACTGTACTTACTGTACTCAATCGCGGATACAAATTCTTCGCCACAAACAGTAAATTATGCTTTGGTTCCTCTTCCAACGCAGTACCTTTTTCAATAAATCTCCACACGCGTTGTATGCGAAACGTATTTGTTGCTGTGTCTCAATCAGCAAAATTTAACTAATACATACCATCCACGAGAGTTGCATACTGTAAAACGTCCTAAAAACACACACTACTATTACGCCGTGAAACATTCTTACTTGTAACGGTCATTTGTACCACAAACCGTCAAATTTTCCCTGAATACGCACAGCTACTGCCACGAAAACACGTGTTATAAGCATGACTGTTTTTCTACAACTGAATTTGCAATTTGCTGCCTAAACAACAGTTGCGCAACGTATTAGTGCTAGTTTCAATTTATATCGCTAGGAGCGCTAGTTACACATAAACACGCATCATTGCGAAGATGTAAAACATGGGGTCGGACTTAGAATTTGGACGAAAAATGGAAAATTTCAAAGTAAGTGAACTACAATTTTCTTTACGTACGACTCATTTTCATCACCGTAGAAACATTTTTTTATTATGAAACTTTACCTGTAAAACCAATAGTTTAGTCCGTACGCGATGAGAAGCTACTCTTGATATTTACAGTTACCCAGATATTACCTAGATACTCCTGAGTGATAAGAAAGTTATTGTATGTGGGAAAGGGGGGTTTGGAGCAAGAGAGAAAGGGGAGAGGGAATTGTAATATCACAGAAAATTTACCTGAATTGTTACAATTTTGTGGTGGTAAATTTGTTCTGTTTTGACATCTCAAGGGGCTTGGACTTTCCAACCAAGGTCAATTTTTTGGACTCCTCTTGCTTGCATTATAAATACGCAGGCTTGGAACAACTGATTTCTTGAACCTGCAGAGTATTAACATAAAAATATTAACACACTAATGTTTTAACAAACATTACAAGTTACAGCACAGGAAAACAGCACAGAACCTGATTGGCTGTACATAACAGGAAATCAATGTTACAAAGCCCTATAGTTTAAGTGGATAATCATGGAAAACAAATAGCTTTAGGGTGGTACAATTTTAAAAGTATGTACATTTATACACTTCATAGGACCACTATTGTACATTGCCATTGGCCAGCTGTTTTTCTCGAGGTACTCAAGTTTCCCCACCCTTCACACTCCGTCTCTTCTTTCATTTCATTTTTCGCTGCATGGCAGATGTCTAGTGGCAGTGGGCTCCCAGTTCAGTAGTCTGCCACCGCTGGTGTGTTGTCCTGCCCTCGAGTGCCCTTCACAAATGATATGTATTTAACACTATTTTACATAATACATAATGTACAATATACATTATAAACACATTCTAAATGACCTTCGCTCACTATAATAAATAAGGCATATACAATCCCACTTTCAAAACCTTGCTATTTAGCAACATTTACTACTTTGCCCAAGAAAAGAGTGATTGGCTTTCATGAACTACTACGTACACAGCCAAAAATTGTTTGTACTTAATTTATATTTATACCTGCTTTAGGCTCACTGTGTTATGTGGTATTAATATCCATACTTAATTAGTTTTTTTACAAATTTTAATCAGTTATTTTCATTTCATGATACATTTTTCAACTATGAAAACAGGCTACATAAGTACAGTAGGTGGGGACGTGGAATGTATTGACAGAGGAGTTGGAAACTGTTATGACGATTGAAAAATTAAGGAAGGGTTTGATATAAGTGATGAGGTAGGATCAATCTGACACCAGATGGTTGCACAATAGTAACTGATATTATTTATCTATTTCATTAATTAGATTTATATAGGCCTACTGTATAGACTTATCCTACACCATTGTGTGCATCATACTGTGTAGTGTATGATAGGATGAAAATAAACACATAGACAAACATGGAAAGTATGTTGTGTAGCAGGTTCAACTCCAGCCATAGGCCCCAATACCTAAACTTGAATTTTAACCATAGTGATCAAATGGGATACACAAGGCAGGAATGTATTTGAGTTAAAAAAATCAAACAGTTTAAAGCCTAGACTACATCCATGATAACGTACCACTAGCGCAAAAGTTTGGAAGTTGAATGGGCATTAATCTACATTGGGATAAATAGGAAATGCACAAAAAAAAAGAGAGAAAATGTTGTGTGCCGTGTTTTGTGCACTGCCAATTAACACGCAAAACCATACTAAACTAAACTTTTGGTTCAAATATTATTATGTTTAGGCAGTGCAGGAAACATGCGAGACATCCGAGTATCAGTACCTAGGAATAGTTCTGCATGAAAATATTGGGTGGAAAAGCCTAGTTCAGAGAGTGGTCACAAAGGGTAGGAAAGTGCTAGGAATGATGGGTAGGATATTAAGGGGAATCAGCTCGGAGGTAAAGGAGAAGGCCTATATCATCATGGTCCGCCCTGTTCTTGAGTACGCTGCAGCTGAGTGGGTCCCCATGTTGAGGTGGAGGCGAAGGAACAGGAGAAGGTGCAAAGAAGGGCAGCCAGATGGGCGAAGGATAAGTGGAGAAGGCAAGAACAAAACTGAGAAGGTGAAAGTAATTTTAGGCCATCAATGATGATGAGGGATATGGGATGGAACACACTGAAGGATAGGAGAAGGTTGGAAAGACTGGTTAGGATGTTAAGATAGTGGGACGATGAAAGATGGAGTTCACTAGCTGAACATCTAGAAAAGGGTGGATATAATGGTAGAGACAACAACAGTAAAAAGATACAGCTGGTATTGTGGAAAACGGGGCAGGGACTACAGTCGATGCTGGTTAGAATGGTCAGCGAGTGGAATTTGTTGCGGGAGGAGGGGTGTCGTCGGGAGTGTGGGAAAGTTTAGGAAGGCTTTGGAGAGGATGTTGTAGGGGCGTTTGGATGCTTACCCAATAGGAAGACAAATTATTACATATTATTATTAAGTAGTAACCCATTACAGGCATACATGTAGGACTAACTGTAAACAAAACACTTACCCTTGGGATTTATTTCTTGGGTTTCTGAAGTCATCATCCTTGAAATGGATTTCACACACTTTCAAATGTTTGATACAAGCTGTACCTCTAGGTTTGACACTTTCATCTAGGTCAGCTCTTTTTGTTTTGTGCACCCACTCTTTATAGCTAAAACAAATACAGATTATATTTTATTAATTAATGAAAATATCAGCACTTTGCAAAACAAATTAAGTTTACCACACATAGATCACCCAGGAACGAGTGTAGAATTTTGACAGTTCAGCTCGCGAGATACTTTTTGGTGTACTGTTGGTCTCCAAGGATTTCTACTATTGTCAGAATTCTTTAAACTTTAATAGTCCTTGTAGCAAGTCAGCGCATAGTTTTAAAGAAATAATATTGGATATCATTTCTGAAATGACATTTGCAAGCTGTCATAAAAGTAAATTCGATCGTAGGTTACAATGCCCAGAAAACTAGTGACAGGACTTGTTATAATTACACCCAAAAATGTACAGTTTAGTTTAGTTTATTTATTTATTAAGAATGTTTAAAAGAGCTCAAAGCTCACATACAGAAACAGTGCTAGTTTTTTATTATGGGTTCGGGTGGCGGGTGAGGATTGCGGTGTAACAAATATAATCTCAATTTAGATGTCAGAAACACAATTTTAGCATATAGGGATGGAGTGCTCAGATGCGGGGTAGGTGGGGGAATGGATACAAGCAATACTTACATTTGAAACATACAAAAAACGTCACAGTTACACATTCAAACAATTTAAAACATAGATGCATATAATTTAAGCTCCTATTTAGTAGCATGTTGCCTTATGGATAACATCATACCAAGGTCATAATTACACATTATAGTACATTTGTACATTACATTTAAAACATTGTATTTGTTACTTATAGTTATCTTCTTCCAAGGTTTTATCTATCTTAAGATCATTCATCATCATTTATGTACAGATTCCAGAGACGTTTCTTCATTTTGCTTTTAAAGGCAGTTATGCTTTTTGTTGATTTTATGCATTGTGGAAGTTTGTTGTGGCTCTGGAAGGCCTTGTAGGTAAAAGATTTTAATCCAAAGGTTTTTGTTTTAGCATTTGATGGGTTTAAATGTTTTCTAGTTCTTGTATTGTGGTAATGAATCATTGATCGTGTAGTTATAGCAATGTCACTCTTAATTTTTTTTTTCATGTATTTTTTTAACTAGCATCACTGCATTTAGATCTGAGGACATGGTAATTGGTGGTATCTGTGTTTGTATGTATACTTCCCTGGTGGGTGTGTAATAGGGGATGTTATATAGTGTTTTTATAGCTCTGTTTTGTAGCCGTTGTAGGTGTTAAGTTTTTCAACATTACATTGCATCCATATTACATTCAGGTAGGTGAAATGGCTGTGTATCAGAGAAAAGTAAAGTTGCTGTTTGCTGGTATAGTGTGTTTTAACCTATGACTCCAATTATAGGGGCTACTTTATTTGCTAACTTTTGTACATGTTCTCCCCAATTGAGATTCCCAACTATGGTTAATCCTAAAAATGTAATGCTTTCTGCTCGTTTGATTTCAACATTGTTGACTGTAAGGATTTTTTGTTGGGTTCTAACAAAATTAACTAATAACTCTCCATCATGTTTAGCGAAAATAGCTTTTACACTCGATATTTATGGGTACATGTTGTACAACACAGTTTGTCCTACGGTGCCAGTATTGCCGTATTTAATACAAATACGTTAATGCTCGTTGACAAATACTAACCTTCACTGTGGAAACTTCTTACTATCCAAGGAAACTCTTCTATTCGCTTCTCACAGTAAATTTTGACACCCGACACATTTCAAACTGGATACTTCGTTCTCGATCGTGTTTTTATTAAGTTTTCAAGCTATTCCACCGGATTTAAAAGTTTAAAATTTTCATCCGTTGGTAAATTTTCGGTACACAATTGCTTTCCTTCAGACCACGGTCGTAGAAGAACAGGTCTGGACACTCGCCTGGATATTTGACCGCCTTGTTGTTTGGCTGTAGTTCACCAAGTTACCGAGAATATTTTGTTTTATTGGCGCTGATGTTACGGCGGTTGGACTAAACTCCGCCCACTTCCTTTCCGCTAACATAAACAATTTATCAAAACACATTTTTTTATCAATATTTGAAATACTTTCTTCGCTCACATATTTAAGAAAATGCTCCAGCAATCTTTATTTACTTTATAAATTTAACAATGGAAAAAAGTGGGTGGAGTTTGAGTCCGACCGCCCGGAAAACAACGCCAAAAAGTATGACATTCTCGGTAAATTGACGAACTACAGCCAAACAACAAGGGGGTCAAGCAAAATACATTGTTAGATAGGCGAGTGTCCAGACCTGTTCTTCTACGACCGTGCTTCAGACATAAATACATAACAGCAGTCTTCACGAAAAGCATTACAAATAAACAATACATAAAATAATATTTTTGGTTAAAAGCAAACTTTTGATTGGTTCTTCACATGTGACAACAAATTCTCAAGGTGGTGTTCCAAAACGTTACTCTGCGAGTAAAATTTACTCTGTGCCCGTCCTCAAAAACTATCGAGCAAAAATTTTATAGGCCATTCGGAATAAAGTGAGCACTAAAGATTTAACCTTTGAAAAAAATCACTAGCCGTTACTGCATATACATCACCACTAACAAGAGTTACTTTACTGTTTGTATGGTTGGTAGCGATTTATTGTACGTAGTTCCGTGTATTTTCCTATTTGAATACAACATTAGTGAAAGAACATATGACGAACTCGACCTGT